>CAAE01015043.1:349460-363555 GCA_000180735.1 Tetraodon nigroviridis | reverse complement strand
GTGTGTGTGTGTGTGGGTGTGTAGTCAGTTCTGCAGTCTGACTCTTTTGCCAGAGCTCTGGCCAGTCCCACCCGGTGTGTACGGGAGATGCCGCCAGCTCTCGCTTGGCAGCCACGTTGAAACCATCTTTACCTCTGCAGCGGTCACTAGTGTCAACAGCTCCCTCAGACCACATGTATACACAGAGCTTATGAATCAGTGTGGCACCGCAGCATTTCTCTAAGCAGGAGCTTTTTTAATGGGGTGTGATATGAATTTGTGTAAACTCTGTGTGTGTGTGTGTCTGTGTGTGTGCAGCTGCAAGGGACTAAATTTCTCTCTTGGCCTGGCAAACAGTCTGGATATCCATACATGAAATTTCTAAATCTTCGCTAAAAAAAGGGATGAAAGGCATTTTATTGACAGCTCTGACAGCTTTAATTTTAGCTATGAAGCTTTAAGAAGTCGACTGAAAACATTGTAACATTCTGTTGGGTCTTGGGGAAGCTAACTTTAAAAAGTGAGAGTGTGTCGACGGGCCTCTGCTGGTTGGATGCAGTAATGGGACAAGCCTCTTCAGAAGATGGTAAAGTCAGCAACGCTAACTGTTCCCCATTAGATCTTTTCCTCAGTGGAGAATAGTTCTGCACGTTCACCACCGTGAGGTCCGGATCTCCAACAGACGGCAGACGTTCAGGCATGTGGCTGTTTGAGGAGCAGCCCAGTGGCGTCCAAAGAAATGTTTTGGTTGAATTTTCAGGGAAAATTGTGGGCTGGAAAGTGGTGCCCAAGACAAATGAAAAATATTGGATTTGAATTTTGTCTCTCCCAAATCTTTATAGTATTAGCAGTGGAAACCAGAAGCTCTCAGAAGAGCGCGTACCTCAGCCAACTGCCTAAAATGGGGATTGTGCCATCATACCTTCAGGCTCACACACAGGAGATCTGTGATATCAAAGATTATTTTGGAGAGCAAGAATATAAGCAGATAACACTGTTTTGAGTTAGCCAGCAACAAGATGGAGATTCAGGAAGCACCGTACTACTCTGAGGTAGCAAAGCTCTAAGTCATTATGTCTAATGATTTGGTACGAATTTTTAATCTCTTCAGTTTTACTGATGCAAGTCAGTCAAACAAATGAAAATGACAGCATTGAGAAAAAATATGATGCAGAAAAAGCAATGCCAAGTGAAACAAGTGAGGATGCACTTTGAAGCTTGTATCTCTATTACTTTGGATTTTAGCTAAAAAGCTCAAATCTGTTGCATTAGCTTTGTCATATTCTCTGTTGGGGCACTCAGGTTGAATTTTGCACTTTGCTCCAAAAACCTTAAAACTTCACAAAGTTTAAAGCTCAAATCCTTTCCTTCACGGCAGAGAGAGAAAGACTTTTAAATCTTTACTATTCCTCCGTCTTTCTCTGCCTTCTGTTCCCTCCCCTAAGCTCAAACTCAAACCTATAGAAGAGAGGCTGAAGAACACACACACACACACACAAAACACCTACACACCCGCTGCACACGCACTGTGTGAACCAGACCTACAGTGCTGCTGGACAGCTGTGAGAGCACGCTGGGTAATTGAGAGAAGAGGGTCGAGAGAAAAACAGAGTAAGACAGAGAGAGAAAGAGCGCGTAAGAGAGAGAGAGAGATAGAAAAAAAAGGGAGAGAGCATTTACTCTCGTCAACTTCTCGAGAGCACCAGTGTGGCGGTCTTGCGTGAAGCGTGCAGTTCCAACTCAGAACCTTCTTACCAGACCATGGAAACAAAGAAGTGAAGTAAAGAGGATAAACCAGCAACTTGGTGACCGACCAGGGTTTAATCTACGATTACAGGACTCCTCCTGCATCTGTTTATGTCACAGTCATATCTTTTGATATCTTCCATCCTTTGTTGACTGGAGCCTCTTTGTGTGCCGGATTTGCCCAGAAGGTTTTTATTTTTATTTTTCAATCAAAAGAGCGCGTGAGTGCAGCGTGTGGCAGCAGGAAACATGTCAAACGGATGCTTCAGTCACCTGTTGAGGAGCGTCTGGCTGCTGTGGCTTTGGCAAGGTAAGACCGGTCTGCTGCTGTCGGGAATTCGTCTGAAAGGGCTCCAAAAAGCCACAGATTTTGGCCCCTCAAGTGAATTTAGATAAATGTTTTAAAAGGATTAAGAAGGTCAAAATCGCATAGGACTTAGCAGATCATTCTCCTTAAACATGGCTGTAACTTTATGTCCCTAAGTCTCACATTCACAATCAAATCTTTGAGGATCTCAGCAGATTTCCTGCAGTAATCTGCAGCTTTTCCACCTCGAAAAACAAACTTTCCCCCCCTCATGTGAGAAATCAGCTGAACAGTGGCAGGTCCAGCTTAAGGAAGAAAAGCAATACGAGAGAGAGATCAGCAGAAAGGCTCGTAATTACACAGAAGTCATCGTGCAATTTGTCCCCGTTCGGACGCCTTGCGAGGGGAGCGCACGGATCGGCCGCCTTGAGAAATGAAAACACAACCTCTGGTGATCTCAGGCACATGAATAGCCGGTCTGTGTTCCCCTCTCTGCTCCTCTGTGTGTCTTCAAAGCGTCGGTGGGATCAGTGGACGGAGTCTTTAATAGAGCTCCGGCTGCTGCCTTTAAACAATGGTTCCCAGGGAGCAGCAAAGCGTGGCCCTGGAACTAATGTCGCTATTATGTTAATGGTTGGAATAACAGGAGACGGCCATTACTGACCTCATCTCAGCCTGGTGTGCAGTGGAGAATCGTCCAGTCGCCGCAGCCGTGGTTACGGGAAGCATTTTGGCTATCAGGGCTTGTTAAGGTGATGGGCAGTGGGGAGACTGGGAAGAGGAGGCATCTGCCCAGTAAATATCATCCAGCAGCCCAGTTTCCCACCGCCCTTCCCGTCATCGCTTGCCGTCCCAGTGGTGGTCTGGTGGACTGGTATCGGGGAAATGTTTTCTTTTATGCAGCTCAAGTCTAGTGGAGGAGACAGGCAAGGTTGAGCCACAGGAGCTAAACAGATGTAAAACGAGAGATCCGAGATGTAAATGTGGATTTCTTTCAGGGAGGATCCATTTTAAATCTGTATTTCTGTTGGAAATGCGTGTTGGAAAAACACAGATTCGTGATGCGCGACCGCTCTTTGCTTGTGAAGTGCTGCGCGACCTTTGAACGACAATTTTGACTGTGAAGCAGCAAATGCTGGGAATTCTTGGAGCCGGGTTTAACTCAGAGCAAGTGTGTAGTAAAATAAAAGAGCGGAATTCTCTGCATAAAGGACACCAAAGCGATCTTTAAAGGGCATTTTTTTGGGGGGAATCTCGGATTATAACAGCTTGAATTTGTAAAATGGAAAGCCTACAAACTGAATTACTTACCATAAAAAAATAAAGTCTCTAATAAGAACCATACAGGCTTCTCCAGCTTTTCAGACTATAATGTTCTCAGACAGAAAAGTATTGAACATAGTTTGGATAATATTTAACCACCAGCAATAGAAGAAGTGCAGGAACTTTGTCTCATCCTTTGTGCCTCAGTGTGACACTAAAACGTCAGCTCGTAATGTAAAGTTAACATTTAGCTACAAAAAGCTGGGAGCAGAAGTGTTCCCTTCGTGTTTATGATTCCACTGCGATGATACCCTCATGCAGCTACCAGTCCTCCACATGATAAATTTCATCTGAAAGTTAAACAATATATCACGTTTTTAATCTTGAACAGTTGTGAATTTCCAGCTGGACCCTTTTCGAGAGGGTTGTTTTTTCTTTTCTTAGAGAAAAGTCTGTTGTCCTCTCACTGGGTAGCGTTGAAATACCCCAGAAACGGCTTTGAAAAGCCAGCTTGGCTGCAATCCCAGCCCTTTTGGAATCCTTATTTATAAAAGTGTACAACTTCAACTTGTTGACTGTTCCCGTCTGTAACAGTCCAGTGCCGGTTTGAAAGGTATGCGAATCAGCCATGCAGAGGATCTTTCAAAATCGCCTCCATACCTTCATAAGCTGAGGTGAAATGGAGGTAATATCAGCTTCAAAACATCAATGGACCATCAAATTCCCATGTCCACTATCTACACCCTCAACTGCACCGGCTGGCTAGCAGGAGGAGGCACAACAATGGATGCCATCTGCTGAACTCCAGAATCTGAGGGATTCAGCCACGATGGTGCGCATGTTGACGTGGAATCAACACGGGATGTCGTGTGTGCACTCTTGCTTTATAAACGAGTCCGCTAACCACAGTGGAACTGGTTGGAAAACCTCTGCAGACTCCGACTCTAAATAAACGAGGCCCCGGGATTAACTAGCTTACGCGGTGATGAAAAGACAACAGCAGTCGTCCATTGGCTGCCCCGGGGACAGAGGGCGCTGCTGGTGCAGGAGACTGATATGAGATGCTGGAGGAGGAAAAAGAAAAAAGGAAGGGGACTCTGGGTTGGAATAACACAACAACCCCTGTGATCTTGGTAACCCCTTAAATCTGCCTGACCTTTGCATGACTGTGGTGGCAAAGCCGAAAGACGGACACAGATGTACAAGAAAGACCAGATAGAAGGTAGAAGTATCGCCCTCCGCGTAAACGCTCCTGCCGACGCCTCTTCTGGCCGCCACTTTCAGATTCAACACGCTTTCAGTTGTCATTCTGCAAAATCCTGAACTGGGTGAAAAAAGCAGCTGTGAATCAGGCAGCACTCGGTAAAAGATGCAAAGAGATTGGGACAGAAGACCGAAGAGGGGAAGTAGGAAATCCATCCAGGAGAAATGAGGCGTGAATATCGTGGCTTTCTGTTCAAAGAAACAGAGGAACCATCAGTAGAGGGAATGTGGGCCGGGAGGGCATGGGGGCTTCTGGAACAGATTCATGAGGGGTTTTTTTCTCCTGCATTGATGAAGAGAAAGCTGAGATGGTGGAGGAGGCAATCAGGATAGAGTCAAGTGATTAAACAGATGAAAAAGCTGCAAAAAGATTGACACGTGGTGGGACTGGTTCCAAGACTGCAGCAGATGCGGTATTTCTGGCTCTGGGCTCTCACTTTAGAGGCTTCTAAAAGGGGACAGAAACAAACAAACAAAAAAAAAATAAGGATGAGATAAATGTGAAGAGCTGGATTCCCTTTGTAAAGCCTGAAATGTAAGGATCCGGATCTGGATTGTGTTTGCACAGGATAACTCCAAATAAAGAAGCCTATAAAGCTGTATTTGAACTGTGGCAGGGCGGATGGGACGAGAGTGAGGGGAGCAAAGGCTGCCAAACCGTAATCACAAATGCAAACAAACAAACAGAGTGCAGCCTGGAGGTCTTTCATAAATGCGATCCCTTCTGCAGTCGGGTGCACGTCAATGTGGTCACTGTGTGTTTTGGAGGGCATACATATGTGCGTGTGTGTATGTGTGGGAGGAGGAATATAGAGGCTCAAAGATAGGTAGATTATTTTGGCCAGTCATCAGTCAGCTGAGGCGTGGGCTGGTTACCTTGGCAGGGTCGGAGGTGATGACAGGCTGACCAGCCAGACCACACACGGGCTGCCACGCTGACCCCTGGTGGCCGCTCCGCGGAACGGCAGGTCCGGCAGGATGAGTTTACTCTCATCTCACATGTGTTTTTCATCTGTTCCTAACAAAGACATCAGGTGTGCATCGGCCGAGCAAGAAGGGGGAGAAAAAAAGAGGCTAAAAACACATGGCTTTAACCATCCATCCCAATGTCAATCAACATATTAATTATGAGGAAAATGAGCTACCGCAATCGACTGTAAACTCCCGTGGGCTGTTTTGGCAGTCTGTGCAACATGTGCGCATCAGTTTATGTCTCACTCTCCACTCTTTGCTTTTCGTGCTGAGCGCTAAAAGATTCCTTCATAATGAACATTAAATTGTGCAAAAAAAAAAAAAAAAAAGTTTTCCAGAGTTTTTGTGAGGCTAATGTGGGGTGACAGCACTCCTCTTTTTTTGTATTTCTGCATTAAGGAAAGAATTTCACATTAAACAGTCTCTGACTTTGGAAGATTGTCAAGTTTAAAATCACATTCAGCCAAACTTGGTCGAAACACCCCCATCTGTTGCACAGGAAACGAGCAGAAATCAGTTTATTTAGCATATTGGAGCCTCAGTTTTATACAGGCACATGATTTTGATGACAAATCATAGTCCACTTTCTAATGTGGAAAAGTTTTACTGGGCAGATTTTGTAATTTACTGGCTGTGAAATGTTTATGTACCCCTGACCCACATTCACACAAACTACTATAAAGTCAAACTTGAGTAAACGTTTCCACTGTGTAACGCAGCACAACAACCTCACAGATTTGTCCAATGAGCCTCCGTTTTCCACTAAATAATTCTGTAGTTTTCTCTGACGCGCAAACCGAGAATCTGCGTGATTACACACTCTGCAGCTATCTCTCTGTCCAGTCACTGAGGAGGCACATGCCAGCACAGCTCCGCGCGACCCCAACTTACACTCTTGAAAGTAGAATTTATGGCGGCGTGCGTTTGTACATGCGTGTAATAAACCTGCAGATGTGCGTGTAACCCAACATCTGAATTGGTTTTACAGTGAGTTTTATTGATGGGGATACATGAATTATATTTCTGAAACATGCACTGAGCACAGCTCTGTGGCAGGAGGTGTAGTCTGCCTCAGCGGGAGAAGGTTTAGGGCCCACAGTGGAAAAATAAATCAAAAAGAGCCATTGTAGGGTATAACTAATATCTGACTACCTGTGCAGGAAGTGAATCGAATAAAAAAAGGCCCCACATCTCCTCCAAATAGAGAGGAGGCTGAGTATTATCATATTTATTACAACAGTTCTTTACTTGAGGTTGAAAAGGGTTTTTTTGTAGAAGAACACTTCTGGGAAGAAAAAAAAAATCCACAACGAGCAATTTTGTTTTACTATGCTGCGCTTTTAACTCCTCTTTTAGTAAATGCAACCTTATGTTGACCTGGAACAGGGTCCAAGAAAGGGAAAGGAGCTGAATGACGTGACCTCAAGAAACACTACAAGAATTCTTTACTGAGGCAGAAAGTCGAACTCTTCCTGTGACTTCGCATCGCTTATTGTGACTGTTTATTACCACAAGGCAGGCCAGCGGATCGCTGACAGCAATCGGTGGGAAATGAATGAATGAATGAATGATGATTTGCATTGGTCCGCCTGACTGGCTTTGACCTCGGCCAGCTGAGGGGTCACGGAGCGCGAACAAGCACATCAGCACTCAAAGTTACAAACGTGGTTCAGTGCTTGAAGGGCTGTTAATCAAATCATCAGACTGACGGGGTTCATGCAGGAGAAGAGATGGCGTCTGTAAAGTTGTACGTGTGTGTGTGTGTGTTAGAGACTGTGTGTGTGTGCGCATCAGGTGGAAAGATGCATGGAAACGCCTGAAGAGCGCAGATGTCTGCGGTCAGTCCACATGTGGGACGTATTACAAGAGGGGAGCGAAATTAGGATCGTCCTTTCATGAACCTAACACGTTTAATACCTGGAGATCACTCCCCCGCCACGGTAAAGCCTTTTAATAGAAGGAAAAATATACACGTCTTTTAACAAGTCGAGTCAGCGTCAAAGGTTTTGGTTCCAAGTCTGCATTTTGCTTCGACCATCAGCTGAACAAAGAGCCGCGGCTCCAGCAGGTGATGTGGTCTCTCCCGAACCCTAACCCTGCGTGGATCTGAAGTCATAGCTGATCCAGTGGAGTGAGATTTACCCGTGAAGCTGCCTGGAGACTCACAATCCCGAGGAAAGATGGGAAAAGTGGGAGAATGTGAGCACCAGGGCAGCCAACCAACCACTGAAGATGCGGCCATATTCATGCAGAACGACCTGGTGACCTGTGTGTCACCAGGCAACGACAGGCACGGAGACCGCAGATGTGCCCGTGTCATTTAAATAAATAAGACAATAATGCGTTCATTGAGGTGAATCTGGAGCGCGGACGCTCATCATCGCGAGTGTTTTTTTTTTTTAACAAAATGATCGACAGATGTTTTAGGTTGGCCCAGTGTTTGTTTTATATCGCTGACAGACACACACACACACGCATACGTACACACACATATGCATGCAGGTGCTGATGGCTCCACACCTCCACACACCCCTCATACTTCAGAAACAAACCCAGAAACAGACATGTGCGTTGCAGCTGTTGGCCGACAGGAGTGACAAGCCAAATCTGTTTGCGCTCTGGCCAACAATCTGATTCACAGTCATGTATGGTTTCTATAACGCCCTCTCTCTCTCTCTCTCTCTCTCTCTCTCTCTCTCTCTCTCTCTGTCTCGCTCTCTCTCTCTCTCTCTCTCTCTCTGTCTGTCTTACTTCTTGGAAAGTTCATCTTAATGACAGCCCTGAAACTGTTTGCAGTCCACTAAAATCTTGGAATTCAGATGTCATTGGTCAAAAATGTGAATAGTCTTTAGTCTTTTGTAAATTTTTTAATTCCCCTTATTATCACAAACAAGGCCAAAAAACCCTCTTAAACCAGTGTGCTTTTTCCAGCATCCTAATTATACAGCCTGGAAATCTAAATGAGATTATTAGATCTTCATTTTTCTGCCAGCTTTCATAAAAAAACATTCGTTTTGTTGTTTGTTTGTTTTTTGAAGCCGTGTTTGCGACTGGAACCAGGAGTAAACTATGGGAGAGGCCTTCAGGATCCTTCATCTCCAACCTCAGCGAAAGTCTCCAGTGGGAGCAGGATTGTCCGCACCGACTCCCACAGGCCAGCGTGAGAGTAACGGCAGACGTTCCCCCCAGGCTGGATGGCACATGGGTGTCAACAAGGTGAGGAACGAAGTCAGTCTAGGCTTCTATATTGTGGATTTTAACATATCTACTGGTTTTCTATTTTTTTAACCTATTGCAATAGTATTAGGATAAAACCTTTATTTATTATGCCTTTAATAAATCCAAAAGGAGCATTTTGGAGTCTTTTTTACAAACATTTGCACGCAGTCTCTGTCTACATCACCACACTGACTGATTAAGTCTCCAGGTTAAGGTTGTGGTTGTATAGATAATTTGCTATAAGTGTGAATCAATCAGCCATTCCTTATATTTGATTTAATTCCCTTTACTCTTGACCAGATGTGAAGTCCGGCCAGGTCCAGAGTTCCTTACCCGCTCCTACACCTTCCATCCTAGCCGTCATTTCCAGGCCCTGCAGCACTACTACGCCGACAGTGGCTGCGAGGACCCGGCCTACTCCCTGATGATCAGGGGGAAGCTTCGCCTTCGACATGCCTCCTGGATCACCGGGGGGGCGACCGATGCAGAGCACCACCTCAACAAGGTGGCCATTGTCATTCACAGCCTGGCCGCCAAGCAGAGGCTGACCTCCGGTCTGCCCTCGTCCTGCGTGACTCTGACCCTGGGCCAGGTGGTGCCGGGGAAGCCGTACGAGCTGTACAACACTCGAGGAGGGAGGGGGTGTCTGGCGGCGTTGGGCTTCTCCATGATGGAGTTGGGACTGGTACGGGTGGAGACGCAGCACCACGGGCACGGAGGGAAGGTCCAGGAGCTGCTCCTCGGAGACATTGACACCGACTGGACCCAGAGGACCCAGTACAGGCCTACAGGCTACCAGCAGCCGCTGCAGAACGCCATGGTGAGACACCACACATGCCAAAGCATGTTTCAGCTTGTTGGAAAGACCAGAATAGACCAGTGAACACTAAGAGAGGACTTTACCGGTATTATTCAGTAGAACAAACAATCGTTCCACCGAGGTCTTTGAGCTAAAAACAGTGATTTGTTTTTATTCTGTCTCTTACGTCTCTTTTGAAATTTGCAGCATCATGTTCACCCCTGTCCCGTGTGTGCCCTGGTGTATCGCTCCTCAGAGCTACACCCACCGGTATTGCCCCCCAGACCTGCCCTTCCCATCTCCCTGGCTGGCCGCTGGGTGAGCCAACGCTGCGAAACCCGTCCCAACGTCCTCTTTCTCACCAGAGACTTCACCTTTGAGCCCGATCGGCACGCGTGGGAGGGGACCTACCGCCACTACTCGGACTCCACCTGCTCCCAGCTCACGTTCGTCCTGAGGGCCTCGGGACACTACGCTCAGGGAAACCCCTCCACCCAGGTCCCAGGAGCCTCTGACTTTGTCTTCAAGGTGACCACAGTGAGGGTCACAGCTGCAGAGGCGTCCATGGCCAAGCTGCTGAACGCAACCAGGCCAGGAAAGTGCGGTCGCACAGGAGGCTGGGAGGTCGGGGCGGAACAGGATTTGACCCCCACGGGTGGGTGCAACCAGCTGGGCATTAAACTGCCGCATAAGGAATACGAGCTCTTCAAGGTTGAGCTGGACCACAGGAAACAACCGCTGCTGTTCGTCGGAGAGAGGCCGTCTGACGGCTCCAGCCCGGACCGACCGCACAGGAGGCCCACCTCTTTTCAGCCTCCCATGGTGCTTTGCAGCACAGCAGACATGCAAACTTTCCACCACGTTGGATTTAACAGCAAGCAGGTGCAGTTAGCAGCCAGTGGGACAGGGAGACTGGAACAACTGGTGTCGCTGGTGCTTGGGACAGTGCTCTGCAGTTGGCTCGGTGGTTTTTAGAGACACGCCACTGAAGCCAAAGCCGAAGCCACTGATGGATCTTGTTACCCGGCAGCTTTCTTTCCCTCTTCCACCCTGTGGTGACGACCACTTGAGACTCTCAGGAGAGCTGAATATTCCATCTGGCTTCAGGTTGGGGGACTCTTTGTGTCATTTTGCATTTTCTACCTTCAAAACGTGTATATACACTTAAAATGCATAAATGATGGTTTCAGTTTGTAAAAAGTATATTATTTTAAACTGCGCCTCTGTGATTAAAAATGATTTCTTTGACTCAAATCACAGACTTTTTCTATGTCACTCAGCTATTTTCATCTAAAAATTAAAGACCTCACTAATTTTTTTATAAGATGCAGTATAATGAATGCACTTTGTACAGAATGTAGATAGGTGAAGCATTTGTGAGCAGCACCGAAGCAGCCTCTGAGCGGCCTGATGCCCCTGAGGTGTGAAATGGTGTTTCAAGGTGCAAGAATGCTTTTCCATTAAAAGTTGATTCAAACAAACTGAACGAATATTTATTTTAATCCTAACATGCATTATAATGATGGATTTCCTTTTTAGGCAGAATTTGGGTTGATTATTGTAGCTAGCAGGTTTTCTGCACATTTTCTATATGTGAATAAAAATGTCACCTAATTAAATGTTGTGTTTCTTTGGGCTGAGGCAGCTGCGACTGATGTGAGAACAACTTTCTTGGTTTGCTCTTTGAAAAGGAGAAATAGGTACTGTCTTTAGAAGGGGACATGCACAAAAAAAAAGTGTATATTTAATCACCAATCACCAAAGTAGTTAAGTCTTGCAGCATCGGCAGGATTTTGGCTTCTCCTCTGACCCACAGCTCCAATAGTGGGTCATCCACCTCTGCATGACTCATAAACCTCACATTCCAGCGCTGCCTCCAACAGCTGAAAACACACAGGAGGATATCAGAACGGACGTTTCAGTCAGCAAACACAACAGATTTCACAGTCGCTCTGACAGCAAACGAACTGAGGAGAGCCGAGCGGTCCTCCCGGGATGACAGAGAAACCTAATATTGCTCCAGTAAAAATGGCTGCATGAGGGAACCTCTGTCAGGGCAGGACACCTGCTGAGGAAAGGGTAAAAGTTTCTGACAGAGGAGAGGAGGATCGGAGAGAAAGCAGCAGTCGTAGGGTTCTAGCAGCAAGCACAAGACAAATGCCAACCACACAGCATTTTACTCCCCTTGCTGAGTTTTTAGTGCATTTGCCATCGATGTGTGAGAGCAGAGAGCAGAAATAGATATATATTTTTAAAAAAACAACAACTGGATTTTAGACAAGTAAAAAAAAAAAGTTGCTGATGGGAAACGATGATCGCTCGTGTTCAAACACTGGGGACCGAAAAAAAAGAAAGTTTCAGTCCTCTTCCAAATGCAACATGCTGTTCCTATTAGCTCCTACGAGAACAGCGATGGCAGCTGCTGGCCTCCGTGAGGTCATCCTTCAGGCTCGGATGGAGAATATAGGTCTGCTTACGCAGTCCTCCGTCTCCCCCCTCCAAAAAAAAAAGAAAAAAAACCTCCCTCTATGCACAAAGACAGTGTCCTCATAGTTACATGCAGAAAAACAAGTGGATGAGAGTCGTTTACCTGTGGGGAGGCGTGCATAATCTGACATGTTCATGTTCAGGTGGAGGGCTGGGAGGAGGGGGCTGCTGCACAGGTTTATAGTCTGTTTGTGGTTTCACTAGTGTTGCTATAAAGAGACAGTCAAGGAGGAGACTGCAGGGCCAAACTGTTGCAATCATGTTGAATATATCCGCTGAATGGGGAAGGGGGGGGGGGGTGATTAAATGCAGATCTTTTAGAGTAAAAGAAAGAACATATAATTGCATTCTGGATGGGGATGGGGAGAGCAATTTCAGAGTCTAATACCCTGAGTCAGTGGAGAGAATTGAAGACAAAAGCCCCCCTCCAAAAACTGGAACTCGTGCCTCAGGCAATAGCCATACCATTGGATGGGTCTACGTGCACTTTCCTTCATAAACGCTGCTGCTCCCAGAGCAGCACCAAATACGCAAGCTGGAAAGGCTGGCTCAAGCTGGCCAGCCAGACGGAAGGAAATCTGGCTTTCCATCACAAAATGCAGGTGATTCTCTGCTCTTTATTTCCCTGAAACTCTTTCATTACTGAGTGTAACTAATAAGAAATAATAACATGCAAACTTCTTAAAAAGACATTAAAAATGCTGAGCAGGCAAATTGGGTTACCTTTAAAAGGGCAGCTGTATTTTATACGGGGCACAAAGAGGGCGTTGGGATTTTACTGAATTTTCTCATCAGTGATAAATGTTTTTTTTTAATTTTCAGATTTTAATGAATAAAAACACAATAACTCTGTATTGATCAGACTTCCAAATAAATAGCAATTAATGTAATCAAGGAGTTTAGAAAGTACTTACAAAATAACAAGGATGCAAAAACAACAAAACCACACACGTGATCACTGTATCATGTTTAAACAGAAAAAAAAAAAAGTGTTTCGGGGGAATTCTGCGTAGTCTTCCTATAAATGACCCTGCTTCTTCAGAAAGAATGTTCCTATATACTTGGTTGGGGGGGGGGGAGGAAAACCAAACAAGGCTGACGGAGTTTCCTTTCAGCCTAACCAAGTTTCCAAACCACAAACCAGTCGGTGGTTTGGTCTGACAAATGTTCTGGTAAAATAAACACACAGCACTGCCTTTGGACCAACGTTCAAGATACAGCAGAGGAATCCCAACTCGCTTTTTTTTAAAAAAAAAAAAAAGAATAAATAAATAAAGCCCGCATGTCGCTTAATCAGCTTCTGTCTTTGTATCTTTGTCTCTCTCATTATCTCTTTCTTTCTGACTCTCTCTTTCACACACACACTCACATACACACACACACACACTGATGACTTCATAGTAACATGGGTTCTTTGCCACTCAGTCATATTTTAAGATGCAATTCCTACTACAGCCTACCTATTCAAATATGAACGGTGAGACTTCTGACTTGCTTATAAAGCTTGGCTAAAACCAGAACCGGTACCATTACATCGGATCATCGTGTTTTGCTTCACACACCCCAGGAAAAAAAAAAGAAAAAAACATGACTGACAGGCAGTAATGTGTCTAATTCTCTATGAGATAAACGGTTACTTGTTGCCTTTGGGACTCGTTTTGACAGAAGTGCGCTCCTCAAGGGCTAGCTGGCAGTTTTGGCGGTTTCTTAAATCAGGTCGGGTTTCTGCTTAACGGTCAAAATCACAGAAGTGATTGAAAAGGTTTTTCCTGGAGAGGCCAGATCTTCCAGGCAGCATCCCCACGCCTCCACTTCTTCTGCCTCCAAATGCCCTGGCAGGCTGGAATAGCACAAGACTCTAACAAGGGTCTCTTTTACGGAGAAGATTTGCATGAAAATTGGTTTATTTTGATGCCAAATAAACACGCCGGATGGAGTATTTTGTTCCATTTTGGTAACCGTGTCGAGGAAAGTAAATTAAAAGCGTGCAAACAAATGCCAAATATGAAAAAATCAGCCGTGGGAGATAAATATATTCTTCTCCGTGTGCTTTTAACAAG
>CAAE01015043.1:334009-345989 GCA_000180735.1 Tetraodon nigroviridis | reverse complement strand
TGCGGTTTGTGTGTGTGTGTGTGTGTGTGTGTGTGTAAATGCTTTCCAGCCAAACTTAAACGGCCTTAATTTTAAAAGTAATTTCGCTGATCGCCGAGATGGACGATCGACTCGGAGACGTGCAAAGACCGCCTCTGTGTGAAACCACCGACGGATCGTTGATGGAAATGAGTGGTCCCAATTAGAGCAAAACCTCAACGTGTGCTTTGATTTCCTTTCCAAATACAGAAAAGGATGGAGAAAACAGCAATAACTTTTAACCAAATGATTTTTCTTCACACATTCAAAAAAAAAAAAATGTTCCCCCTTTTTTGTAAAGTTGTTTAAAAGTAGAATTTCTGTCCCAGTGAATATAGGGATGTGGTTCGGGTGACCTTTGAAGAAACTAGTCAATCAGAAAATCAGGGAATTCTTCTTAAAAAACTGTGTTCAATGAGGTCAGAAAAGCGGTGACCTTCAAAATCTAAAAACCAAGATTGGTCCGACTCACCCTGATTTGTTTGTTTTCTTCCCGTAGCCTCTGAGCCTCCATCTGCAGCCTCTTGCACTCCTCCATGATCTTCTTCACCTCGCCATCATCCAGGGTGGAGCTCATCAACTTTGCAGGCAGCGCAGAGGCGTCCGACTTCAGCAAACTAGATGACATCATCTTGCTGGACTCCCATGTCATGCTGAAAGAGTTATATGGTGACAAGTTAGAAGACAGTGTGTTTGCTTTCGCAGCACCACTGTTTCTATGGTGATTCCGACCAGGAAATCGGCTGGCATAGAGCAGTTTGTATTGTGGAGAGATTTATAGTTTGTATGTACAATAGGGCAATAGCATAGTGTGGGTTATTGCATAAGTTAACATGCATGCTTAGGATTTCTTCTTTTACCTCCTTTTAGTCTCCATCTCGTCATTTTTACACTGGATTTTCTGCTATTCGTGTGTATAATTGCAATTGTGGATGATTCCTGATGACAGCGGACCCCTTCCAGGTGAACGTGCCATCAAGAGCTCAAAGGGTTGAACAACCCTTCGCACCGGATCAAACACAGACTCTTCATCATGTTCCTTAAGCAGTTTTTCCTAAATGTATGTGTCGTGTAAGAATTGCCCAGATGGATGAACTAGTTTAATTCCCACTCTAGAGAGGCTGTGCACGCAACCTCCCCTCATCTTCACGATCAACTCCACCCTTGCTTATAGAAAACACCCTTACAATGCTTACCGCACCATGTGCACGTATGCTAGGCAATATTTCGCTTTCACAGAGATGAACTGCAGATTTGTGGTCTTGCACAATCCCGTCAGCTAACAAAGCGAAACTCCTTTGTGACAGCCCATCTGAGCGGTTCGTGCCGATGCAGTCGTTGAAAGGACATAAAACTCTCAATGACTGGAGCCCGGCTTTGTTTATGGCAGTCCCAGATGTGCTTTGTCTGTATGGGTGTTTGGGAAAGATGATTTGTATCATGTTGTCAGAATCAAAGGTTTCCCAGAAGAAAACGGCATTGTAGTGAGATGTCCAAAGCTATATACATTGAGCTTGTGTAATAAAGTGGTTTTACTGGCTTAGCAGACCAGTGCATTTGCACGCAAAACCTCTATCACCCTAGGGGGTGCTTTCATTAGCAGATTAAGCCATTTTCCATCAGCACTGTCTGGGAGTCATGTATACGTGTCACACACTTTTCACTGTCAGTGTATTAACTGGTAACAAAGCCAGAAGGTCATATGATGGATATCCTGTCACCAGCTGGGTGGAGTCTGGGAAGAATCAACAGTTGTAAACAGTCAGCACAAAAAATTGGCAGTTTGAAAGACTGTTGATAAGTGGGTGGAGGGAGAAGAGGCTCATATATAAACACATCAACGACTGAAAATGAAGTCCAGGGAGGAACATAACACAGACCAGAAAGGGAGTGATGAGCTGCAGAATGAAGCAAATTGTCAGTAACCACATGCAGACCAGGTGGATGTGACGCTGACACTGTACATAGAACAACTCACTGTCTGGGTGTTGACAGCCTGTTCGAAGGGGAACAGAACGGAAAAAATCGGATAAACTGTAATTACTCCAGCTGTTTTGATGTTGAGTAGCTTCTCCATGTCAGTGTCATAATGATGTGGTAACTAAAGTACACAGGAAAGGTGTACCTGTTTGAGCACAGTGGCTGCGGGATTTTAATGGATTCTCCTGTCAGCGATGCTAAAAGTCAACGCCTGCCTCATGAAAGGTGATCAAGGCAGTCGGTGTCTCCGGAAATTAGGACGCGGTTGTTACCTATAGTCAGAATATTTGGCGACATCTAGTGGGCGAATATATAGTGTTCGAATATAATATAAATATAAAATATAGATATAAAATGTCTAAATATCGTTTGTCTATTTGAGGCAAATGTAGGGTACTGTCATCGGTATTTATATAAATATCTTAAGTGGAAAAAAATGTGAAACGCTGACACCATGAGGAGGGGTCTTACCATCTTTTCATTCTCCACTGGCATCTCAAAGACACATCTCAGTTTAGAGTCCATCAGTTCTTCAGGCTTGGCCTCCTTCCACTAAAGAAAAAGAACCAAAAAAAGAAAAAGAAGATGTGTCTATTAATAAAATGGTTGTTTATTTACATCACGTTGTGTAAAAACCCAAGGCTAATTTATCTTCAGGAAGCAGAGGCATTATCACAAATTTGGTTTCCTAACTTATGTTTAAGTGCAAACAAATGTGCTTGATAACTAATGTCAAATGATCAGTAAAACCTAAATAAAACCCCCAGCTGGAAAACACAGAAAAGCTGTCTTTTATTTTTTTACCATCCCATCCAAAAAACATACTGATGGCAGAAGATGACTTTAAGAAGGTGAGATCCTTACCACGCCCTCCATGTCGGTCATTTCAGGAGGTGCTATCATGGACTGGACCATGAACTTGTGTTTGCTCTTCTCATTGGGATCATAGTCAAAAGGCTGCAGCATGACTGAAAGACAAAAAGACGGTCTGAGTGGACACATGGACACGCAGCCAAGTGTCAACGCTAGGACAACGTGAGCCGGTATCTCTCCAGAAGACCAGGCATGAACACTGATGAATACCCGCAACTGTAATGTTTCAGCAGCTTCTCGTGACCCTGTCTTTCTGCGTTGACTCTGTAGATTAAAGAGAAACTGGTGACTATCAACTCTTCCAGGCGTTCCGCCTAGCCACTGCTGCAGAGAATAAAAGGGATAGAGAAGAACGGTTTTGAACTTCAGCTTACCATGAAACATGCACAAAACCCGCAAACTCCCCAGGGGGTAATACCTCTAACAGCTTTTAATCTTTTCTATTTCTTTCTAACACTATATTTTGCTCTAAGAGAAAGCAGATGTGGGGCTGGAACACTTTAACCTATCGCCACATCGGTCGGTGTTATTTGATATCGTTCCAACGGCCGAGAAGC
Source organism: Tetraodon nigroviridis (assembly GCA_000180735.1). NCBI lineage: Eukaryota > Metazoa > Chordata > Actinopteri > Tetraodontiformes > Tetraodontidae > Tetraodon > Tetraodon nigroviridis. Next base: position 342,561 of record CAAE01015043.1, on the reverse strand, counting down.
TATTTTATAATTGAACAATGCTTCAACCTGATCAAGGGTATCTTGAAATCGCAATCAACAGTGTCTAACAATGATTGCATGCTTCTTTAGCTTTCACTAAAAACAAATGACACCCCCCCCCCCCCCCCACCCCAGTTTTAAAGCCAGCCTGACAATCAGGATGGTTTTCATGACACATGCCAATTTTCCCCAGAGTAGAAAACCCCAAAGATGCAGTGCACCATTACAGCAATCAGGGCAACTCAATATCACAAACCAGAACCAGACGGCATGAAAAGACTAAGAACGTCCTGTTTGAGTCAGACCCAATTTGTTCAGCCATCTACCACGGGTCCAGGGGGACAGCACTGAAACTAGGGGAGAGGAAAGTATAAAGGTAACAGCAGCAAATCTAAAGAGAGGTTTGGAGTTCAAGCGCGGGATGAGAATTAACCTTCCTGATGACCCGCAGAGCGAGGCAAAAAAGATGTTTAGCATTTTTCTGCACCCAAGCAAACCTCCATGAAAGCCAGTTCTGCTCATTGATTTAGTATTTGGACTTTACTCACTTGGAAATCTTTGGAATTCACAGAGGCTAATTGTAGTTAATAGGCTCAAGCAGGATGGAAATCACCTGCCTGCTTCTTTATGATGAACGAGAGCAAGAGTGGGATGAAGGAAGGAGGCAATTTAACTTTCCTTTGCCCCAATTAATTATGTCCTGTGACAAGATGCCTAACAGCTCACCATTTATACTGAAGTTGTCACATAACTGCATGCATGGTCCATTTTCCTTCATAATTACACAAATGAATGTAATTATGAGGGCCTGTGGAATACCAACTACTGTAGGGAGGACACTAATGACTGCTCACTCTCAAAACCTTCCATAACAAAGCGCCAAATGGCTGACTGACAAAAGGCATTCCATTTTCCATATTCAAAGTGTTTTAACTTTATTTTAATGAATGTACTCTACACTGTAAATGTGAAACCTGCGACCGAGTCCATGAAAAAGAGTGAAGTTGTGAGCAGTGGAGGCTCAAGCCTGGTGGGAAAATTCCCCACAATGTAAAAAAAAAAAGGCTAATCCCATTCTACTTAATCTTATACACTTCAGACTATGACCTCGCGGACCAATCTAGTACACAGAATTCACAGACGTGAACTGTAACCAAATAATGAGATTTAAGGCTTAAAGAGTTGTGTAAAAGGGTCGGCATTTTGCCGTGATATGACACGAATGACAAAACATTGAGAGCAAAGACAACTGCAACGTAGTTGTACTTTTTATTGAGCCTAATTACTCATCATAAAGTTACCTGAGACATTGATTGAGGTGCCCGCGTCGATGATTCCACTATTTGGCCGCACGCAGTATCGGCGCGGCGCCGTTGTCTTCACCTTGAAGCAAACATTGCGGTCTGTGGGATTTGAGAGCTTAAGATTTGTGGTGACCACGTCTGAAAAGGGACCTGTGGTGACAAAGAAAGATCTAGTGAAAACCTTTGGACAGCGTTCTGACAGTAGTCAAGAGAAATAGGAAGGCCCTCAGCAGAGACAAGTAAACGATGTGCCAAAAGTATTTGCTGAAATAAAACAATCAGCAATCTTTCAAAATTCTTGTGAAACAAGGTTTTTTATTCATTTTTTAAATTAATTAATTTATATTTTTAAGAAAACTCAAGCTAAAGTTTCGGGTCAGGAACATTCTAAGCGACGGGCAGAGAAACGCACACACTTCGATTAAACACAAACAGGCAGTTTAGAGCTTGAACACATCACACACACCTGATCTTAGGTTCGCTGAAAGTTAGCGTCCAGCTCACAAAGGCAGAACCCCAAAACACAACACCAGGTTTTCATGTTAACCTAACTTAGTTTAGGTTTTCATCAGTGCAGCATCAAGTACCAGGATCAGGGAGTAGGACCTGGGAAAAGGTCCAGCCTTTAGCATTTATGCCAGGTTGACATACAGTCCCACCTGCGGTTTCAACAGTTAGTACTATTGCCATGTCATCTCTTTATCAGTTCAGGTGTCATACCTTTTTTGGAATTTCTATGTATATAAGTCAGAGTCATACATTTTTAATGGAAGGTAATAAATTACACTATTACCTAAATTTGAACTGTTTTGCCAAATTTAAAACACTACAGATTAAAGCAGTGATTGATGATCATTTTGCAAAATAAAAAGTCTCTTTTTGTCCCTTGTTTTTAATTTTCTTAGACATACTCATTCCTGGTTCCTAAATAGGATAAAAGAGAATACCTTTTCTAGTTAATAATTCATTGTGACATGCTCATAAAAGACTTTGGTTTATCCAATTTACGACCGATGCGTCAGAGCCCTTTCACATTTTTATCTACAACACAAAGGTGTCTCAATCACAGAAGACTGCAGTTTTAATTTTGTGTGGCTTCGTAACACTTCTTAAAACCAGTTGGCAAACACGAAAGATCAATACTGTCAAATATCCAATCATTACAACCCATGGGATTGGAAATCAAAGGGGGTTCGAAGCATTTATCCAGCGTTTTGAAACTGGTTTATCTGCAGCAGTCTGCTTTTACAGTGCATACAATAAAAAATGGGCAGAATATTTACAATGTGCAGGAAAAAATGAATATGATATAATTGGGGATAGGTTTATGTAAGATCTTAAGGCCTAGAACATTATTATATCCTGCAGCCAAACACAGCTTCTCGAAAAAAATAAAGAAATATATGCTCGACCGGAAAATTTAATAATCTGAGGGATTATTACGCAGATAAAACGCACATACGGGTTGTATTCACGGGTTGTCGTGTTTTGTCCTGTCAGCTGTCAAGGTATTAAAGTTACTGTCAAGTTATGAAATGACAGCTCGGTGGCAGACAACCTGGGCAGCCAATCAGAGAGCGAGCTAGTGTCAGCTAGCTACACCTGCTAAGGATGTTGCAAAATTTGTGGCACTAAAGTGCAAGGATTCAATATGCAACACCAAAACGTCTCATTATATTGTTTCCTAGGTTTAATACGATATATTCTGGCTATTTAAAACTGCTTAAGAGGGACATGCTTCATTAGAAATGTCTAACAGGGCCTGGCTTCTTTAGCCAGTGAAAGCTAATCCGGCTAGCTTGCTAGCTAGCTAGGTGCTGAGGTGTCACTTGACCTGTCGTCCTGACAGAACGTTCATAACTCGTTCATATAATCAGAACGTACGGTTCGATTTCTCACCGCTTTCGTCACCAAAACGCTGTCGTGCCCCACTGTTAACCCTCCTGGCAGAGGTACCCCCCTCCTCCTCCCGTCCAAGCCGGGCCCTCCCCTCTTACCTCGGAATTTTAGTTCATGCTGAGGCTCCAAAATCAGAACCTGTTCCGGCCTGGCCATATCCCAACAGCTGGAGCGGGGTCGTCGCACCTAAACCACTCTGTGTCACCTACCCCCGTGTTAGGATATCACTGACCACGGCAACGTCACTATACTTATTTTATCAGCGAATTGTGCAGATTTGCAGCGCCGGGCACTCGTGCTGTGGGAGCTCCTAACGGCTTTTATGATGCAGCAGGAAGGGACTGACAGGCAGCGTGGTGACGTCAGCGCCTCTGCATAGCCACCAGAAGTAAACTCAGCCTGCCCGATTAATCTAGTTTCAAAACTTTTAAAACCAGACACGACTTTTTTTTCCCCCCCTTAAATATAACCTAAATTAAACTCTGGTTTGCGTCGATTTACAAACCTTTTTTTTAAGGCTATGGCATGCTTGTCTTGGAATGTGATCATTTCTTTTCTGATGGTAACGAAATTTTTAATGCGGATGCTTGATATGTCATGTAATTCAGAAAAAAAGGTCTAATAATTCTATGCATAACAATGCCCCACATTTTTCAATTTATTGTACATTTACTAATAATTTTCCTAATAATCATATTAAAAGAATTGTATTTATATTAATCATTTACCGTTACAGTATAGCATATTTGCAAAGTGGTTGCAATAAATACATGCTCCAAACACACACAAAATTATTTGCTTCGAAGCACTGTTGGCATCTAAAATAATAACAAATACTTTATCAGAATGGACTCAATATTACAATGACACCAGTTTTAGTTATGATTTTGGTCGTACGCTGTGCCTTTGTCAAAGAGAGCACTTTTCACTTATTTTAAAACCTTTTTTCCCTACAGCACTACATACTATTTGGAGATGTTCGTATTTAAACATGGGCCTTTTTTAAATTATAGTTTTCTTTATAAACACACTGAGAATCGGTCTGTTGTCCATTTCATGTTTGTCAGCTCAATTTAAAGGGCAACACAGGCAGTCAAACATGCATCTCAGGTGTCATTCTTATATTTATAGCTTAGATGGTCAGCTTCTGAAGAAGCAGCACAACCATGAAGTTGGCCCCTCTTGGTCACCGTATCGACAAACACAAGGATCCCCGCCCCCTCCAGAAACATGCACACACACACACACACACACACACACACGCACTAACAAAACTGGTCAATCTTTTATTGATTACAAATGGAAAATTCCTTTCTTACAGGTAGAATTTCACTGCACAGATTGTGACCAGATGTGTGTTTTTCATTTTAAAAAATGTATCTACAATGTTGATGGAAGGTGGTGCAGGTGGTGTCCACCAATGCTGCAATGACACTACGAACTTACAACGGAATATAGTTCCTGTCCGATGTGTTGGCATCTTCTACAATCTACAAAATATATAATATAGAATAATGACAATCCCAGGGCCAGCCCAAGACGCTATTATTTAATGCAAACACTTCATATTCAAACTTCATGTTATCAATAAAGAAAAAAATATGGATTTTTTTATTTAATATATGTGATTAGCACTGTGTTACATCAATGACACAACAATTGTATAACTAACTGCAGTGAAATTGCTTTAACACTTGGCACCATATTTTCTGAGCAAATGTTAAACACCTGAAATCAAAATATCAACAGAGAATCTGTCGTCAACAATGAAAAGACTCCAGAGTACCGGTTTGTATTTATGGTCAAAGTGCTTTCTGCAAAGCAGAACGATTCCCTTCTTCACAAAATTCTCGAAGCCCTGTTATTGGTATTAATGTGGGACCTATCACTGACAGCACACAAAAGCTGTGAGACTGTTTTTAGAGTAATGCTCTGGGTTTCTGAGCGTCTGGTCAGTTTAATCACATGTCATTTCACAGCAAAGTCTGATTTAAACTGTCTCCGAACCAGCATAAAAGTACTTCAATTAAAAGTTTCAAATGATCTAGAACAAGATCGTGTCTGCAGTCACGTGAGGGCTCAACTTTGCGTAGACTGAGCGTGCTGATGTGAATACAAGCACTCTAATGCAGCTAAATGACATCAGATCAGGATTTTCAGCTCCCTACAAGCTAAGGTGGGGTGAACTGTGCTTTTGCAGTGTGAGGAACTAAACGAGGACTGTTTAAAGAGAGGAAAACCAGAAAACTGACCTTGGATCAAAATGCATGTACTAATTTAGAGCAGAATGGTTCATGAAGCTGTGAGCTTGTCGACACTGCACCACGTCTGATTCTGCACCTACAAGTGCCAGGTTTATAGTCAGTTTACCTGACTCCTTGATTTTTTTTCTTTTCCAAAGGGTCAAAAACAGCACTGCATGTTTTGCTAAGCAAAAAAAGAAAACTCATGAAACCCTCCAGAAATCTACTTGTAAATAAGGTAATGCGGTAGAAAAGAAATAAAGTAAGACTCGTCACATATTGCAGATAACTGATGACTTTCGGGATATGAAAAGTGAAGCAAGTAGCCCAAGATCTGATGTTAAATAGACCATTTGCCTTGTCATAGAGAAAAGATTTTATATTATATATTGATAGTCATAGTCCAGGTTAGGTTGCATATTGTTAGCCACAAAAATCTCATGCCCTCAAATGAAAAATGAATCCTGAAATATGAATTCAACAGGCCCCTGGACACAAATGTTTGTATTTGAGCCATTTGCAGTTTACAGTGCATTTTATTTTCTGGAAAAATTGCCTTTAAATATACGTCATGAAAACCTTTTTTTTTTTTTTTTAAAATAGAAAAGCTTTTAGTATTTGGTTACTACTAATAATAATACAGTTAGAGCCTTCAAAGAGTTAAGAATGTTTAACAAGAACTTTTACCAAATGAAAAAAATAATAACTTAAGAAATTTCAAAATATTTTGGTGACAGTCAGCAATACTCAGCCCAAGATAATTTGTACAGATTTACAATTACAAGCACTGATTTAATTTACATCCCTAAATCAGGGATAGATTACACTGCGAGAGTCCATAATCAAGGCAAATACATTTTTGCATTAATTAGATCCTTCACTTAAATAATAAGGTCATCTGTAATTCTAAAAGTAGTTTTGGTATTAATCAATAAACAGAGTCTAAACTTTCTTGGCAAAATACATAAATCTGTTGTTTTTTGTTTTTTTTTTTAAGCTTAACCTAGTCGTAAATTCAGTGACCTTGGTGGGTGCACTAACCACTCATGTTAGGGGGGGAGTCGTGACTGTAAGCTGAAGAAAACTGCAGTAAACTGAGAGGGTCACCAGTCGTGTGGAGACAGCCAGCAACATCAGCAGCATGTCCTCTGGGACTCGGAGGCCTGTCGCCCCAGTTTGAAACCTCTTCCTGTGGTTGCTGCCACCGCATCTGCTGCAGGAATGCGCTTACCTGAGGAGACACACAAAAACCGTCAGTATACACAGATCGTGGTTGGGTGTATGAGACGGTACAATATCAATTTGTCCTTTGGCAGACAGGGGAAAAGCTGGATTTAGGATTCCCACTGCATATCAGGTGAAACCATAGACCTGACAAGCAGCAGGAATTCCTCCAAATGCAGCCCAATCAGGCAAGCACCACTCCATAGAACCTAATAACACATCTTTAGTGCTGGAGATTGCAGCGCAGCTTCAGCATACCGTAATGACTTACGGCTGCTTTGACAGCAAAGGGGAGAAAATGAACCGCGAGCTCTGGAAAAATACATTTGGTGACAGAATATACACAGCCCTTGTTTCTTTTCCCTCTCACACGGACAGGGATTCAGCCACAATAAGTGTTTTCTGTAACTTATTCTGATGTTGAAGGATATTTGAAAGCTGCTTCACGTCAGTGAACACAGATGCTAAGGCCCAAGAAGCCAAAGGTGCCACACGATCAAGAAACACACTCACTTATCTCTATAAACACTTCGTTGATGTTGATGGCGTTCTTGGCACTGGTTTCCACAAAGATAGCATGGATGGAGTCGGCGTAGTCCTTGGCATCCTTCTCTGACACTTCCCTGGGAATCCATGAAGATTATTGTAGGTATAGAAGCTATATTAGGTGATAAATGATGACATATACAGATATTCACCATCTGTAATTCAGGCTCACCTGGCATCTAACAGATCACATTTGTTGCCTGCAATGGCGACCACTATATTAGGAGGACCGTGCTGACGAAGTTCCTTTACCCAGTTCTTCAGTGTCTGGAAGGAATCCTGAAGATAAAATTGAAGTTAAAAAATTAAAGATAAGAGTTCATGAAGAGGCAGGCACACATTGCAACAGATGACTCATGACTTCCTTTAGTTTAGCAAAGTGAGATGAAAAGATTAGTAGCACTTTGTGACTACCCTTGTGTCCTGTTTGGTTGATCAGTACGAAAATACTACAAAACGCTCAGAGTAGAAGAGTAGAAGAGCCTGATCAATACTCCCAATCCAAGGGAGAAATGATGCTTTCATATTTATATTTAAAAATGTCAACAGTTAAAACTGAGTAGTCCTTTGTTTTTTTAGCATCCTTGTGGTGTGCGTGATCACGCCTGGGTACATGACGGCTACTAACGTGCACTCACCAGCAGACTGCTGCCAAACCTCTGAAATATTACAGAAGCATAGCAGAAATTAACACAGTGTTCATCTCCTCTACGTTACAAAAACTGACCTCTTTTGTGATGTCATAAACAATGATAGCTGCAGCTGAACCTCTGTAGTACATTGGCGCCAGTGCACGAAACTGTGGAAAAGTATAAAACAATTATTGCAAGACAGGGACACATAAAAACATTTTTGAATACAGGTTTGACTACATTTGTTTAGAATAAACCAGGAAGCCTTTAAAGGGTTTGGTAGCTCCCTCACCATTGTTAGTTTAGATTCTAAACTAGATTCTAAAATATCTTCCAAACTTCAGAAGATATGATGCTGGACAGTGCATGACTGTATGTGTTCAGCTCAACAGTGTAAAAGATGCACCATGCACATGTGAAAATCAAAAAAAGTGTATATTCTTCAGCACCTTTGGGGCTCAGTTGGTGAAATTTTAAAATAATTTACCAATGCGTGAAAATAAAAATAATATTCAAAATAATCTTTAATGACTTTGCTTTCCTGCCCATTACATTTTCTTTTCCAATATCAGCGAATAAACTATGCTTGCAGTAGCTCCCTCAGGAAGGCATACACTGTATACCACATAATTATAGTTGTTACTGGCCCCAAATCCACCAACGGGAATCCAACTTGGGATATTTGGCAGACACTCAGAAATGCA
>CAAE01015043.1:285023-333729 GCA_000180735.1 Tetraodon nigroviridis | reverse complement strand
TGTAGACAGTGGTACTCTAGAGCTTTCGTCTTTGCCCTGGTCTCCCTCTCTTGCTAAAGAGAATTCACTGGGCTGTTTGTATTCTTTTCCAAATGCAAAAATCTGTACAAAGCTCCATAAAATTTGGAAGGTGAGCCTTTTAAATCTGCAAAGTACCCTGGCAGTTTCATATCAAAACACCATCACATGCAGAAAAACGACCAATGGAATGTTACTACCTCACCACAGGAAGGAGAGCCGTCAGGAGGCGGACATAAGAGGCCGAGGGGAGTAAAAATTAAGGTTTGATGGATAGAGTAATGGAGAGACTTTAAAAAAAATGGTTATTGTGAAAAGAAACCAGGAGAAATTTTAAATGGGAAACAGGGGACCAATCTGGAGTCGAGTGGTGGTAACTCTCACACAAGGCTGAGCAGGGCACTGTGACCGAAAAGAGAAAGGCCTGCACAAAGGGGAATGATGTGGAGCCGAGTTGACGCAAACAAATATAGGATGCAGGATGTGAGTCAGTGGAGAGAGTGGTTCCTCAAAATGTAGCTCTTGCACACTCGATGCAGTTTGGATGGACTTTCTGTAAAGTCACACTGTTTTCCATTTGTAAAGAAGGCACTGTGTGATACAACACGAGTAAAAAAAAAAAAAAAAGTAAACATTTCTGAATGTAGGATGAAAATGAGAAACTGCAACCACTGCTTTTTAAAGCAAAACAAGAAGCAGTTAATTTTTACTAAATTTATGAAAAAGGGAACTTCTAAAGCGCCAAAGAGGTTTAAAGTGTGAAGGAGGAACCACCTATTTAAAGGTAAATGTCGCCCTCTTTCAGAAGTTATGCAAAACTACATCAATAACTATCCCCTTGGTAGGTGGGGGGTTTGTGAGTGGTAAGTCAGTAAAACTACAGGTGTATCGCTACCCCTCTGCAACCACAAAACTATACCTTAAAATAATGATGTCAATTCAAAAAACCACAACTATGGAATGTTAGAGTTTTGGAAATCAACCCTCTTGTTTACCACACAACAAAAGATTTAACTTCTAACCCGCTCTTGTCCTGCTGTATCCCAGATGAGGAATTTGTGCAGCTCATTTTGGTATTGCACTGTCTTCGTCATGAAGGATGCCCTGGAAAAGAAAAATGACCTTAAAAAAGGTGCAACATCTCAAATTTTTGTACATATTTACTACCTACCTGACTGACAACTGTGTTTTTGATCAATTTTAATAACTTTTATATCTATACTAATGATACCATTTTTTAAAACTAACTAAGATCCTAGCCCCAAACTTTAGCAGTGCAGTTTGGGTTTCTCCTTAAAACACATAGTGTATATTAGGTTAGTATTACCGGTTCTATTAACGTGACAAAAATCAGGACAAAGGCGGATGCAAATCCCGAGTTGGTTTCCTAATCACAGCCAACAAAACACTAACAACTAAAATGGAATAAACGGGGTATGGACAAAAACCAACCCGATTGTTGGGTTGATGTTTGGGTCAAAGCTGTCCTCCACAAATCTCCAGACAATACTCGACTTTCCAACGCCAGTTTCCTGCAGAAGCACAACAAATGTGTTACAAATCAATAATCTTGGCTATGCTTTTGTAAAATCAGCCTCATAAATGAACTCTTGAACTTTGAAATCTCTTGCAATTATTTAAGATTACAGGACTTTTTTATCATCATATTTCAGCATTTCATGGTATAGATGATAGATGTGTTCATACTACAGACGTACCACTATATGCATCTGGCAATAACATAACGTTAATTCACTAAATGACATCAATAACAACATTTAAGTGACATTAACAGACTGACCAGCCGAAGGTTACAGCCTGATTGAGGAAGTGCATACCCCATCTGATGCCACAGGTGGAAGTAAATGCAGACTACGTGCTTACAGTATGTGTTCAAATAAAAAAAAGATGAAGATGGTGGCTTACCCCTAAAAGACAAACTTTTAATTCTCTCAGCGCCATATCGATCTCCTCTCTCTCAAAAAGAGTTTGTGAAGACCATTTACAGTTGGCTCTTCTACCCACCTATTGTCATCAATATTAAGCTAATGGTTCCCGTTTGCCCGAAATTTTACTTCATCTTCACCGTAGCTGCCCAATTCACATGTATCCTTGTGTTGTAACGACAGCTGTTACAAATAAAGCGTCACGCAGCCGTCGAATTTGCCATATTGTTACATTTGTAAACAAGCTAGCTACCTAGCTAACAGTGAAGTCACCAGCCTGAAATCTCCATCTTGAATTACGTGGGCGGTCACGTGACGGGGTCGGCTTCCCTCTCCCCCCTTTTTTTGCTAGGGGGGAGGTACACAAAGCCCAGCGACTGTAGCCTATACAGAGTTATGTGGAGTTTGCGTTCAAGATGGTAAAGGCTTATCGACTCCAGCTTGCTCATTGAACTTACGATCAACCGATCAATACTTGAGTAGGAAGTACTTTCAGGAAGTAGCTTGGCGTTCCCTTTGAGTGACAGCTGGGTGGCGGTGACAGCCCACACGGGACGACGGCAGCCCGCAGAGTCGAGCCGATACTCAAGATGGCAGGTAATAGCACTTTCTAAAGTGTTTTCTTCAATAAATCGAGCCTCTAGTGTAACTAATAAAGCGGCCTTGTGGTTTTTACGTATTAAACGACGGGTTAATAGCTATTATATTACTACATCCAAAATATTTGTCGGCAAAATACAAGTGAAATCAAGGCATGGTGATTAGAGTAAAGGGCTAGACAAGCCGCATTAGCATACTTAGCGGTAGTAGCTACTTAGCTTGCGAAAGCTACACTGAGATTTCGAAATCTCTGACATTAGGCTCTTATTTTTACGTATAACTAATCCAAACGTATTGATGGTTTCTAAATAGACGCTTATATTTCTCTAGTCGCGTATTGTGTGTTTATTGTCCCACCGTTGTCATGGTAGAGGCTATCGAATTGACCTAGCTAACGCTAGCTTAGGTTGCTAAAGTCATTTTTAGCCATAAGCTGACCAAATCCTTCTTATACCACAACAGTGGGGGACGTGTTTTGTGCGAGTATGATTTTTTTATTTGGTTGCTAATGTTTCACGTCGTTTGTTACTCCACAGAACAAACATCCTTCATCCCTTTCACGTATCTTTTATATAGAGTTGTTGTTACAATTGAGACACAATCCCCCCCCCCGTGTCCAGTGGTAAACATTGGTAATATGCGTCCCACGACATGCTTCGCCTTTTGAGACGTGTTTCTGGATCTTTTAACTTAGTTTGTCATGCCTAGTTACAGTTGTTATGGAAAATTATTAACATAAGGGCTATTCGTCGTGTAACGTCGATGGTAAATTGCTGTAAAAGCTCTTTGTGCACCAAAAAGATTTAATGCATGACATTTAGGTGTTTTGGTAAAACATGTTTACTATAGATAAGAGCACAAAAAGTGCAGTTCTATGCACAATTGCGATTATAACCGATAATAAAAGAACAGGACGCAGCTTTGTTATGCCGCGATATGCAGAATCAGTATTTGTCTAACACAAATGATTTTTGCAAATTGTTTTGAGTTGAAGATGGCCATGATGATTTGGATGATTGTGAGTTTTTCTGTTTTTCTTTTTTTTTTTCATCTTGTTTGTTTACCAAAAACATATCCCGCAAGTGCTCGAGTAATTTTCTGCAGACATGCAGTAAAAATGTAAATAATTTAAAGTAATGTAATCTTTCATTATATCTATCCGCAGTTGGATTCGATGACTATGGTTCAGAGTGTGATGGAATTCGCATCACAGCCTTTCTTGATGCTGGACAAGACAACCTAACTCCCCTCGGGAGGTTAGAGAAGTATGCCTTCAGTGAGAATGTCTTTAACAGGTAAGCAGAGGCCTGGAATAAGACTGACAAACCATTCAACAGGATGACATTTTTTAGGACCAAGGCCCTGTTTATGCAGTGACACTTTTAGGTCAAAGGTTCTGCTGTGTTTTGGCATGCTGACTACAGAGAGGAGGTTTTAGACAGCCTAACTAGACATTTGCGTTTCACGAGTACACCCTCAAACAATAGAGATACTGTGTAATTAAAACGTGAAAATTGTCTGTATGTGTCTTTTCCTGTTTAGTTTTATCAGTAGAACAACTGTATTACTATGTATTTACCCATCTGCTCAAACGCTGTACAGAAATACCAAAGGACTCTATTTTGATCCTGTGTAACATGAGTTGACAATGCCAGGCATGAATTTATTGCATTTACCACCCTAAACAAATCCATTCTAGTAAATTAGACGTGCCGTAGTAAACCCTAATGTTAGCTGTAAAATTCCTCTGTTTTTTTACGAATGAATTGTGAATTTGAGTTAAATTTGACCACTGTTGTCTTTTAGTATTGCATGTGTGTGCATTTACAGCATATAGGTGTTGGCAGGCCGTCCACTAATCTGATGCTCCCTCGCTCTGTAGGCAGATCGTGGCTCGCGGCCTGCTGGATGTGCTACGAGAATTCAGCGACAATGAAAACGATTTTATCAGCGTCATGGAGACAGTTGCCAGAATGTCTGAAGATGGAGGTAGATTTATTTCTCCCTTATTAATTTTTTGCCCAGTTTCTAAGCAACATCTTTATATATGACTGTTTGCAGTAGTGAATCTGCGCATGATTACACGTATGTAAGCGAACGGTCGTGTTTATTGTCTTTTTTGTTGTTCAGAACCCACAGTGCGCGCTGAGCTCATGGAGCAGGTCCCTAATATCGCCATGTTCTTACACGAAAGTCGGCCCAACTTCCCAGCTGCTTTTTCCAGATACTTGGTCCCCATCGTTGTCAGATATCTCACTGATCCGAACAATCAGGTTTGTTTGGAAGTTTCCTTTTCAATGAAATACACCAATTGTAAATATTTTTGAAATTTTATTATTTTGAGCATTATTTAGGTTACACAAGACTGCCAACTTCATATTTGCTGTCTCCTCCAGGTGCGGAAGACCAGCCAAGCAGCGCTGCTTGTCCTGTTGGAGCAGGGCCTCCTCTCTAAAGCCGATATGGAGACCAAAGTCTGTCCAGTTCTGCTCGAACTGACCGAACCCAGCAGTGACGATGACTACAAAATTGAGGCAGTTGCAGTAAGAAATTCTAAATTTGAAATGTACATTTTAAAAGTCAAAATTCCCCTTTTAGGTCATAAAAAAAATGCCCGTTTTACTTCTAGAATTCCTGTCAAGATCACAATTATTGTTGTGTTATGGTCTGATATGGTCATTTACTGGTAAAAGTAAATGCTCAGTACATACATATGTGTTTTAACATAATTTTTTTGGGCACAAAATAAATACATGTACCATAAATACCTGTGCATTCCTTCCAACAGATCATGTGTAAAGTTGTTACCATGTTGAGTAAAGACACAGTGGAGCATCTGTTACTTCCAAGGTTTTGTGATCTGTGCAGCGACGCTAGACTCTTTCAAGTTCGCAAGGTAAGGACCACTTAAGCCATTTTCATCTCCAGGAAGCATCAAAATACTGTTAAAGGTCTGAGAGGACTTCATGTTCTGACTGTCCAAAGTGCTTTCTTCCGCACATCACATCAGTCGTGCAACTTCACCACCTGAAAACTTGACTGTGGGTTTTTGTTGGGGTTCCTTGGATTTAATAACTCATCATACCAGTCTTTAGAATAGAACTAGAATAGAATAGATCTTTATTCGTCCCACAGCAGGGAAATTACACAATTTATTCTGTCGCTCACATCACCACAGCCCACCCCATAATTGTTTTATCTGGGAATGTTCAGTCTTAGTTTAGACTGAACATCTCCCAGTTTTTGCCAGTGGGGGGAAACGTGGTTCAAGAGCTGCAAACCTTCGATACCATTTTGAACTTACAAATTATTATTTATTTATTTTAACATTGTATTCATTGCAGGTGTGTGCTGCAAATTTTGGCGAGTTTTGTTCTATTGTGGGTCAGGAGGCCACAGAAAAGCTGCTGGTGAGAAACAACCCATATTTAGGCAGTTGCAAAGGCAAACTGACGGAATTCCTCATATTAAAAAATAAAAGTGACAGAATATATGAAAGGAGTCTCCTTTGGACACGGTGTAACTGTCTGCTTTGGTTATGTGTTTCAAAGATGCCCAAGTTCTTTGATCTGTGCTCGGACAGCCTGTGGGGCATCAGGAAAGCCTGTGCCGAGTGCTTCATGACGGTCTCCAACTCCACCTCCCCAGAGGTGCGACGTGCTAAACTGTCCCCACTGTTTATCAGCCTCATCAGCGACCAGTCTCGTTGGGTAAGATATGTGTATTTAAAAAATATATATATATATTTAACTAAACATGAAGTATTAAAGTGTCTCTGCCATAGTGAATTAAAGAGTTTTCTGCCCCTCCTTTAGGTGCGACAGGCTGCCTTTCAGTCGTTGGGCCGTTTTATTTCCACTTTTGCCAACCCTTCCAGCACAGGCCTTCACTTCACTGAGGATGGTGCCCTGTTAGAAGTTCCCAGGCGTACATTGGACAGGTAAGATCACCTGGTGTATTTTTACTGTCAACGTTTTATGATCCTTTCTGTAAAGTCCACGTGTGGTGTCTCTTAGCGGTTTGGATTGGGGGTCAGTGGTAGGCTTTAACGTGTTTGGATGTGTACAAACAGTCATCTTCCTTTCTGGTTTGTTTCTTTTGATTTTAGTGACTGTTCCCTCAATTCTCTGAACTGTTCAGACCTGAGGGCCTGCAACACAGAAAGATCGGTGTTTCACACTCCCCCTAACCAGGATGGCCGTGCAACGCCATCCCCAGAACACGTGGCGTCAGGCGACAGCGAAGACATGAATAACTTTGACGACAAGCACAGTTCTCTCCCCAGCGGCAATCACAGCGGTTTCTCCAGCAGGGCGTCAGACAGCAGCACAAACAACTCCAAAAACACAAAAGAAACGGAGCACTGCGACGAGAACTTTAATTCCTTCTACTACTGGAGGTCACCTTTACCAGACATCAGCGGAGAACTGGAGATGCTCAACTGTCCGAAATCTTCCGACGTAGCGGAGAACGCAGAGGAGAAGGAGGAGCTCCAGAACAGTATTCCCTCTTCTACGTCCACCCCAGGAAAAGCTACAAGTGACCAGATCCAGAAAGTCTTAGACTGTTTGCAGCCTCACATCGATGACCCGGATGTGCAGGGTGGGTATATGGAGCCAGAGCGCCCTTCCATCAACTACCAGACTTCTGAGTTATTCATTTTGTCGTGTACGTGAATTCACTTCCAGCCCAAGTCCAGGTGCTTTCGGCAGCCTTGAAAGCAGCCCAGCTGGACAGCCCGACAGATGTACCTAAAACCCAGGAAGACCAGCAGTCTGAGAGTGACAGTGACAGCCCCTCGACAGAGAGTAAACCCATGGAGCTTCAGTCAGAAAGCGACGAGAGTCCCTCTGAAGAGGAGCAAACGATGGAAACTCTGTCGCCATCGGAGTCAAGTCCTGTGCAGGAGCAAGGAGATGAAGAGACACAGACGGAGCCCTTCGATGACCACGATGATTCCCCGCCAGACTCTCCTGTTCTGGTATGAAATGATCATAGATTCCTTGTGTGAGGTGATGTTGGGTTGACATTGTTTTATCTTTAATTTGGTGGGTTAGGGGTTTCTGTAAATTAAGCCTTCTTTAGTTTGGGCTCAAGTGTTTGTCTCATATTGAGCCTAACAGTAAAACCTCCACCTCTTTCTCTTTATCCACAAGTCTGAGTTCATTGATAGAGTGGATTTGGAAGGAAACGACGAGCGTGGTCACAGCCCTGTTTTGGAGGACAAGCCTAAGACTCAGGTCAGTCGGTGTTTCTAGTCTCGTCGGCGAGTCGGCAGTAGCATTAAACCGTGGCCTCCGTCTGAATTGCTGACTGGTCGTCACTGCTCTCTGACTTTTTCTCCAGAACGTCATACCCCAGCAGTTACTGGATCAGTACCTCTCAATGACGGACCCAGCCCGGGCCCAAACGGTGGACACAGAGATAGCCAAACACTGTGCCTTCAGCCTGCCGGGGGTGGCGCTCACTCTAGGACGGCAGAACTGGCACTGCCTCAAGGACACCTACGAGACGCTCGCCAGCGACGTGCAGGTAGGCCTGGGATGGATCTTTACCACTCCTAAAGAAAAAAAAAAGAAAGGTCTGTTATGTAACTTTTACGTTGCGGCACCTATAGAAGCAGCGCTCAGTCACATGGTTTGCGGTTACGTCTGCAGTACAGAATGTCTCTGCTGGTGCTGGAACGTTACAGTCCAGCAGAAACGCCCTAAAGGGCTCAGAGTGTTCCGTAATTGCATCAGTCGATCACCTGAAATCCAGCATAGGTTTTTGTGTCTGTTTGCGGCGTGAAGGGTTTAACCCCTTTTCTCCTTCCCTCTTCCAGTGGAAGGTGCGACGCACGCTGGCCTTCTCCATCCACGAGCTGGCGGTTATCCTGGGAGATCAGCTGACAGCGGCCGACCTGGTGCCCATCTTCAACGGCTTCCTCAAAGACCTGGATGAAGTCCGCATCGGTGTGCTCAAACACCTCTACGACTTCCTCAAGGTGAGTCTGGAGTGGGGACCATCTCCGGGCAGTCGGAAAACTGGGGGCTCGAGGGTGTTTTACAGCAGTTTGGGTTCTGATTTGAATCCGTTGTTACTTGATTCACTTCTAAATGTTGTTTTTTTTTTTTTCCCCACAGCTCCTGCATGCAGACAAGAGGAGGGAATATCTGTACCAGCTGCAGGAATTTATGGTGACGGACAACAGTCGCAACTGGCGATTCAGATACGAGTTAGCAGAGTACGTCTCCTTCTGGGAATAATCAAATAAACGTGATTTCTGTCTAGATTCAGTTCCACAGAGGTGTGTGTCAGGGCCCGGTCATGTACTGATCTAATCTAGGCATTAGCGCAGCTTCCGCATTTGTTGCTGCGGGGTGAAAGAATGTGTCTGGATGGGTCGACCCGGCTGACTGCTGTCTGTCGTCCTCAGGCAGCTGATCCTGATCATAGAGTTGTACAGCCACTACGACGTGTACGACTACCTCCGACAAATAGCTCTCACGCTCTGCTCTGACAAGGTGTCAGAAGTCCGATGGATCTCCTACAAACTGGTGAGGTTCCGCTTTGCATTCCGGCCACTTTTTGCTTTTCCCGGAGAATTCCGGGCAGATGGTTCAGTCGTGATGTGTCAGCGGCTGAATGGCGAATTGTGATGGTGAACATCGCGACACAATAAGCGCAGTTGTAGCGGCTGGAGATTTACCAGTCATATGACCTCCGAGGAAGCACAACAAGCCACTCTACTCTGGCCTGGAGAGTGGAATGACATGCCGGTATAATAAATACTAAGATTTAGGCGTGTGGGTCTTTCTAAAGTGGTCGTTTTTAGACGTCTCACTAGTTGAATTGTAAAGTTTATGAATCTCAGCCTTTTACTTTCACATGTAAAAATGGCTTCCAGGGTTCCTAAGATGAGATATCCCGTATCCTCAGCGTATATACGGTTACATATTTGCAGAATACCCACGTTTATTCCCCCTTCTAAGCTCGGAGCTTTTCCACATGTTCTCAGGTGGTGGAGATCCTCCAGAAGCTGTACTCGTGTGGCGCTGATGACCTGGGTCTGAACTTCATCAACGAGCTCACCGTCAGGTTCTGCCACTGTCCCAAGTGGGTGGGGCGCCAGGCCTTTGCCTTCATCTGCCAGGTGGGTGGAGATGCGTTCGGATCGGAGGCTTGTCCCAGCACTGGATGCACCTCCGTCTTTGGCATGGTGTGTGTAACTGGACTGGTGTATGTCCTGTAGGCCGTGGTGGAGGAGGACTGCATGCCCATGGAGCAGTTCGGCCAGCACCTCCTGCCCAGTCTGCTCAGCCTCTCCTCAGATCCAGTAGCTAATGTCCGCGTTCTGGTCGCCAAGGCTTTGCGGCAGAGCGTCATGGAGAAAGGTAACCAACACCCAGTCCTCCTGTTGCTGCCAGATGTGTATTCCGGTTAATGGAATTGCCTGTCTTGTGCGCAGCATACTTTAAGGAGCCCGGTTGTGCCTACTCCGAGGAGCTGGAGGAGACCGTGATGGCGCTGCAGTCGGACAGGGACCGGGACGTGCGTTTCTTCGCCAGCATGGACCCCAACAAATCCCTGATGGACACCGCTCCCTTGATTTAGCCTCCCCGCACCCGGCCCTCTCAAGCCTGATCGTAACCCACCCGCCTGTCTCTCTACCTGTCTGTCTGACTGACGCACAGTCAGAGCACAGTCGGAGAAACCGTCAGCAACGGCACCTGAAGGTATTCCCACCGACTCAGCTGCTGGGCAGAAACACACCAACCACTCGAGGGTGATATCGGAAGCCTGGAGTAGCAGGAGGAAACGAGCTCGCTCAAACAAAAACAAACTAAGTTGCTGGTTGGGCACTACATGACACACGTTGCATATACAATGCAAAATGTGCACCCCCCCCCCCCCTTTTTTTAATCCTTTTCAGAAAATGAGCAGGACTCAGAGTTCAGTCTGTTCCACTTTGTCGGTGCTGCTGCATTTATGAACTCGTCCCCCACCCTCCTCCGCAACTAACAGCCCCCCCCACGCGTGGACTTCTGAAACTACATCAGGCTCTTTATCGCTCCAAAGCTAATTGTGTGATATTAAATTTCTGAATCAATATATCTATTTTTTCTTAATGCCTCTTTTTGTGGATTTCTTAAAGAGCGAGCGGGCGAGGTCCGCCTGACTCCGATGCGTGCACTAACTCAGGGGGACTCATCTGATCCTAACCAGCATTATCAGCTCACATGACAAGCAGCAGCTCGCCGACCCGGCTCTGTCCATCCGCTGGCATCTGTCTCCGCTTGTGCTTTCAGACGCCTTTTTTCAACTCCTCGGATGTCCTCTTGCTTCTTGTCTGCTTCCCATCTACTTTTTTCACGCTTCAACACTGCAGTGTTTTTTTCCATCTGGTCTTCGGGGACCAGCGAGACCACTAATACTACTGCACAAACGGAATGGTAGCTCTCTTTTTTTTTTTTTTTTAATTCCTGAGCCCACGTGTCTGTTTACCAGAAATGTGACATCATATCCACATAAGACCATGAGAATAACAAAATACCTCTGCGTGGGCCTGATGCGGCAGCGTCTTGTGTGCGGAGCGACATCCGGATGTGCTTCGATGTCTGGCGGGTCAGGGTGGACCGCTTCTGTTGGCTTAAACAACCTAACAAGGGCTCATAACAAAAAGACAGGGTAGAAGAGGAAGAAAGCAAGCACACTGTTGAAATATGCATG
Source organism: Tetraodon nigroviridis (assembly GCA_000180735.1). NCBI lineage: Eukaryota > Metazoa > Chordata > Actinopteri > Tetraodontiformes > Tetraodontidae > Tetraodon > Tetraodon nigroviridis. The sequence goes on along the minus strand of CAAE01015043.1, from coordinate 322,453 downwards.
CCCCCCTCCCTCCCATTGTGTATATTGTTCTCCGATTCCTAAAGATGGAAGTCCAGATGTTGATTTATGTGACCATGGTAACTTTCAGTGGATCTGAGTGACCGGTTGTACAGTAGGAATGGCTGTGTTGGACTGAGACAGCTGATCGGTGGAAGGATTTATGATGAGTACGGGGTTTCCCCAGCAGCGGGAAGCTCGAGCCTGTGGAAAACGGTGCACGTTCGTGGACCCAAGGCCAGTTCAGTGGGGTTTGTGACCCACCACCAGGTTTGGATATCGGGAGCAGCCACCAAGTCACTTTTTTTTTTTAGTCTTCTAAGCTCGTTGGCTTTTATTTCCACTGTTGTAAAATGATAACAGCCCCCCTCTTTTTTTTTTTGAGCATAGATATAACTTGAAAGTTTAAGCCGATTGTGGTGTGTGCTGTGCATCTCGAGTCTTTCTTCCTTCAAACAAACTCACTGCAGCTCCGGCGGCGTCGACTCCTCTTGTCTTGCAGTTTGTGTCCATCTCATTTTTTTTAAAATGTAGTAGAACAGTTAATATATACATTTTATGAAAATTATTTTTCTTTTCAATCATGCACCACTGTTCAAAGATTTTATAACCTAACTTTACAAAATTTACAACCTTTGTAATATTCAGTGGTTACTTTTAAAAAGACATTTTATGTAATGTTATTTTTAGTATTCTGTAATTAAAATGAGTAAAATTACTCTGCTTATTTTGTATTTCTGCATTTCTTTCCAGCCTCAGGTAGATTTTATGTTTTTCTTGGTTCTGGTATTGCTGGATTTTAGTTTGGAAAACACACATTAACCTTTGCTACAAATAATGCCTCAGTTTGCTGCTAATACTCCTGCAGGTAGTTAATGGTGAATTTGTGTGACCTGTTCTTCTTATGAAGGCAGAAGTAAACGTTGCGCTTTATTACCGTTTAAGTTTGGCACCATCCGGGGCGATTCACGCTCCGACCACTAGTCGGCGACAAGGATTAACGTGCAATCTCAGTTACATCTAAACCAGTTTAAAAGTAGTTGAAAGTAGTAATTAAGTATAGTTTAAAAGGCTTGCTCGATGTACAACAAACTGGAAAGTTGAACTTTTTTTTATTAATATAGCTGTTATTGAGTCATTAACGGTCACCTGTGGTTAAAAAAAAGGTCAAGTCTTCCATCATGGCGATTGTTTTGGGTCATCTCCGTCTGAAGAGCAGCAGTTTACGGTCCCACGATGTGCTGCCGAAGCTCCGGACGAGCTCCATGCCACAGCGGTCCTCGAGGTGCTCCCTGGCGTGTTCCGCCATGTCCCCGCAGATCTTCAGGGTCTTGAAGTGGTCAAAGTCTGCGCGGCCCAGCTTCCTTAGACGCCGGGCCGCGGAGCGGTAACACTTCCACGGCTGCGCCTCCAGCAGGAGGTGCTGGCTGAAGGAGGCCAGGCGGGAGAGCAGCTGCAGGAGCCCCGAATCCCCGTGGTTCAGGTGGATCCACATGGTGACCGCCAGGCAGAGGCACAGGTGGAAGCTGGAGCAGCCGTGCTGGTCCAGGTAGTGCTGCAGTTGGTGGGTGTCTTTAATGACGTCCATGGTGATGAAGGAGACGCTGCCGGGCCAAGGGTTGACCCGTCCCGCGCGCTGGACGAGCACCTGGTCCAGGTCGAAGCCCAGGAGGTAAACCTTTCTGTCATTCGGCTGTTCGTCACACACAGGCACCAGGTGCTTGTAAAGGGCTTTGCTCAGTTCCTAAAAATCAAAAAAGACGTGTTTTGATTTACACGAAAATTGCTTGGAGACCAAACTTTGTCCGGATCAGTCTGTAGTTCATACACACCCCGGAATTACATCCCACGTCCAGGATCAGTGTGGTGGTGTCACGATCGTAACCTAAATCCTGAAGAAGTGTTTTTGGAATCAAACTCAAGCGATTCTCCGGAGGGTTGAACGTGTAATAATTTATAAAATTACCAAAAGGAGCAGCTCCTGGATCAGTTATTTCATCCGCGCTGTCGGCATTTAATGAGCGCGTCGCCATTGATACAGCGTTCGTCATTGAAATACGTCCGGGTTGAAACATGTTTTTGAAATTAGTATCCGAGTGCCAAGTCTTAGTCTTAGACCCATATTTTGTGTGTTATATGTATATATTGTGTTTTGGGTTCAGTTTTATTTAACTAGAAATTTGAAACAAAAAAAAATTTAACTAACCAATTTAACTAGAAATGTAAGACACCAAAACATCCACGTTATACATTACTTCAAGCTAGTTTCATAAATAATTGCTGACTTTTCCACTCCCGTCACATAGGTGGCACTGTTTTCCTTAAAAAAGCAAAATGTCCCGGTTTACTTTCCGTAAGTTATAAAGCTCAGGTTAGCTTACTTGCTAATTTCTTATGCTGGAACGCTGACATTGAGGGCAATTGGATTTAAATTTGCTGTCTACGCATTTTAAAATAAAAGGTAAGACCGTTTAACAAGTGTTTTAATTATAATCCTTTTTTTATAACGATTAAAGCTTCCTGGAACCATTTTTTTAGCTTCTGAAATACGGAAGGGTAAATGAAATGTGATTGAAGTTTTCCTGAACTAGTCTGATTTTTGGGTAAATGAAACAAGTAAATTCCATTTGATTTAGAAGCAAAGATGACTATCACCACTGATGGGAGAAATCACATTAACATGTGAATACTGTAAAGTTGAATTGAAGAAAACTGTCAGATCGTGTTGTAACGTCATTAATGCTGTTACTTTTCTTATCCCTGACAAAACTGTTAAAATGTATTAGCTAAGATTAGCTGATATATATCCTCGTGTGTAGTATTACTGGTTTAAATGCCACTCTGCTTACACACGTCACATGAATTCAAAAAGTCAGTGAATTCGAAAGTGAAAACTGCTTTAAGTACTGCACACCGACTGCATTTGCACTAAAACCCTTAACCTACAATCACAACCTGGGTTAAACACAGTACACAACCTCTGAATGCACAGTTGGTACACTCGGTGTACTTTTAGTGTACTTTTGTCCTGTCTTGTCATACCTTGTTATGTTGGTGGTACTGGGTAGATGTAGCCTTAAGCTACTTGCACTTTATTTTTTTTAATTTCCAGAACAGAATTGTCTTGTTGTGCACCTGCACTTTACTGTTGTCCATGTCTACGTATGGGATAGGTAGAAACGCAATTTCGATTCTTTTGTACGTCAAGTACATGTGAGTACTCTACTGTACTGTCAGATTTTCATTTTCTCCATGGTTCTTTCTCAGGATCGCCACCATGATCGCCGGGAAGCGCCTGGCCGACATCGGCTACAGAACCTTTTCGGCCTCCATGATGCTGCTGACGGTGTACGGCGGCTACCTGTGCGTGTTGCGAGGGTACCGCTACATGCAGAGACAAAAGGAACTGAAGCTGGCAGCAGAAAACCAGAACCCTGGAATCCTCGAGGACTGACCCGAAGGACCGCACACCTGGACATTTCCCATCATTGCATTTGTCTTCGTGAAGAGGTTTCATTGCAGCGAGAGGGTGAAGGAACGCTTCACCGGGAACACCGGCTGCTTCATCGGCCCGTGTAGAATCTGCTTTGCCTGGTAAAAGAGTGGTTCAGCCGTATGTATATTATATTAAAAGTCCTTTAACCACAACGCGATGGGGCGTTTCTAAAACAAACCTTGACACACAAGTTTCAACCACAGAATATATTTGAAAATACATTTGTAGAAAGTACTCCAGTGAGAACGTGACACCAAATGTTGCGGTTTTAGCCCTCAAACCCGGACAGAGGCAGCAACGTCAAAGTGTTTCATCAACATTTGGTTTCAGGACAGATAGAAAAACCAGTAAAACAAACGATGCTATTAAAAGAAATTCACAAGGAGCAATAAAGGAAACGATACCGCCGTTTTAGCTTTTGATCAGGTCCGGCTCCCAGCGGGGTCCCGGTCTGAGGAGCCGGGGACGGTCGCAATTCCAGCGACGGACTCGTGCAACGTCTCAAAAGTTCATCAGGGACGATCAAGATTGTCTGACCGGTGGAGAGAACATGGAAACCGGGCAACACCTTGCAACGCAACCAAAAAAACGACAAGACCCCGTCCTCTGGAAGCCAGAACCACCCAAGCGGCTCACGCCGTCTGATTCTTCGACAGCTTTGAGTCGTCGGTGTCGTTCCGGGGCTCCTGGACGCAGGTGCTGGAGTGTTTGCTGTCAGTCCATGCCCCCCACCCCTCCCCCAGGGCAGAGGGTGGGTGGGTGGGTCACCAGCCGCTGTGGTTGTGGGTGCGCGGCCTCGCTGCCGTGCAGTGGCCGTTGGTGCCGTTCTCCCCTCTGGCTCCGTGAGACGCCTTCAGGGCGTCCGCCTCCTCTTCGGAGCTGCTTTCGACGTCGCTGCGCACGTCTTTGCACACCTGGGGAGCAGATGGGAACTCTGAGGAGAAGCTTTTGAAACAGACGACGCATCTACAGCTCCAGCAAGCTCTGCCTGAAAAAGCTCTCGTCTATTCAAAAAACCCAAAAAACACAAAAGTAATGATTTTCCTTTGAACAGAACGCCCTGGTGTGGTCAGGTCACCTGACCTTTGAAGTCCTCCTCACACGGATTAGTGATTTATTAGTGACCAGGGTCCTATTAGCTTGTCGGGAGAGCGTTTTTCTGGCGGAACCGTTGATAAAAAGAAGGAATTAGTGACAGATGAGGGGTGGAAAACCCGCGTCTGACCCCAGAGCTCCGGGTCTCCGTCTCTGTGGTGCCGCTTTTACACCTAAACTTTGACCAGAGCGCGAACGTTTTATTCCTCTGCGTGCAAATGTCGTAAAACGGCATTATACATTAACGCCAGTGGGACTGGGACAAAGAGGGACCATATTTCACCCCAACGGTTGGCAGATACGAGCCAGCCCGCCTCAGATCAAACGCCAGCCGAGCGTGCCGACGGTCTCGGAAGGAGGGAGCAGAAACTTACAGCCGGAAACACAGAGGGCGCAGCGGGCAAAGCAAATGGAGAGAAGCGACAGAGCGGCGGAGGAGGGCTCAGTGGACAGACAGACAGAAAGACAGGAGCTGCCTCTCTCATTCCAGAGGGAGAGGACATGAGCAGCGCCTGCAGAGAGAACGAGACACCGTCAGCCAGAGATCGAGAGAGAGAGAGAGAGAGAGAGAGAGAGAGAGAGAGAGCAGAAAGTCTCATTTTGAATTGAATATTTGCACCACCCAACACCCCCCACCGCCACCACGCCAGCGCGGGGACTCACCTTGCCCCTGAGCAAGGCTTTGACAGCTATTCGAGCTATGAGGTAGGACCAGATGATGTGCAGCACCTGCAGGACCAGCAGCAGGAAGTTGAAGAGCCACCAGGACGGGTAGGGCCCGACGATGGCCCAGCTCTCAAACATGGTGGAGTTCAGCACCCTGGAAAAGAGGAAGAGGACCAGGTTGGCCTCCATGGTGGGGACGATGCGCCGTCAGCACCTGCCTCAGCTCCTCCCCTGGTCCCGACAACCTGCCTACGCAGGATCAGGCTTCAGCTCTCTCGCTCTTTCCTCCATTCTCTCCATCTCCTCCTGATGTTCCTTGCCACTGTTCCTACCTGGGGGTTCAGGCTCTGGCTTGCTGCCTTTGTAAAGCACCATTTTTACGGTAAAAGGAGCCATATAAATGAAACCGAACTGAAATTATGCAGCGTTTTTCTACAACCGCTGGATTTGATCGAAGGTTCTGCCGACGACAAGACGGCCCCGCCCGCTCTGGCAGGTGAATGGCCGTTGACCTCGTGTCGCCAGTGACAAGCAGCCGTCAACGGACCCCGGCAGAGGTGTGGATTTCAGCGCTGCCGGCCGCTCCATCGCTCGCCCAGGCTAAGACACTGAAGCCAGCCGCTCAGGTTCCCTGCTGCTCACCTCTCTGTGGGGGGGCCGTCAAGCTTCGCCGTCTCACAGAACTCACCATAACGGGTAGATGACCAGACGCGTGATGAAGAACACCACACTAAAGACGATGAAGAGGAAGTCACACAAGCGCTGGTACTTGGCGTAGTTGGCCAGTTTAGCTGCCTAAAAGGGAAAAAAGATGAAACCATCCGTTATTTTCAACCATGAAACGCTTACGAACATCAAGCTGATGCAGGAAAGGTGGGTTGATGGTGGCTAGGGTCCACAGCTGGAGGAGCGAGTGGAAACCCACCTCCAGCAGAAAGTCGGAGGCGTCGTGGATGCACATCACCAGACTGCCTATTCGCACCATGTTGTTGACGTAGGAGAAGCTGATGAGGCTGACTGTAGCCAGGTGATGGATGAACATGATGAAGAAGTCCTGCGAGGAAGAGGAAGAGGAAGAGAAACTTCACCGTTTAAAAATAAACATGGCCGCAGCTGCTCGGTTTTCACGCCGTGGTTGTGCAAACGTCAGAGTGCGTGCCCTCCGGGGACAGCGGGAGGAGTCGGGCGATGAGAAACCTCTCAAAAGTGTTTCCGTCCGTTCAAAAGAGGTCGCCAGAAATCACCCGTGCACGTTTGGAGGCTGGTTTTTAATTGACCTAACTCCGCTCGTCTGACGGTGTGTCGCCACGGCAACCAGACGTTGGGAGGTGGAATGGAATTCTAATAGGGTTAGGCCCATTCGGTCACATGACAGGGGACGCGCTTCCACAGACCATGTGACCGTCCGAAAACAGAGACAACCCCTGTTCTCCTTACCTTCCTTTTAATGTCGGTAAACTGGGAGAAGACAAGCGACCAGTAGAAGGCCAGTTCAGTGGAATAGTAGCAGTAAAGACCAGGGGTCATGACCTGCAGCGACAGGGACACGGTCACGTGACCCTGGTTGAGAACACATCTGGGCGGGGCCTGGTGGCCCGCCACTCCACGTCAGCATGCGTTTGAGTGGTAACACACCTGGTAAGGGTAACCGTGCCAACAGCGCCGGGTGTCCCACATCCAAGGAGACTGGAAAAAAACCAGAAAACCAGGCCGTTGGAATCAGCCGAACGTCCTTCATTTCATCTGCTTTTGTCTGAGGGTTCTGCTCACCTGCCACAGAAACTGCAGCCCGTAGATAAATATGCACAAATAAAATGTAAACCTCCACCTAAGAGTCAGGCGCAAAGGCAGAAACCACAATTTGTGTTTGTTACGAGACAATAAGCAACAACGGTCATGACGCAGGAGCGTAAAATATACAATAGCTTGATAGTAGACGGGAAAAGTCAAGTACAAACACACACGCACACACACACACAAAGAAACCAGACGGTTGTGTTCTCAGGCCTGCAGAGAGGTCAAAGGTGAACTCCGCAGGCATGGACCTACATGCTCTCGCAAAATTTGGTGTGTGTGCTCGGTTTGTCTTGGTTCCTGCGGTGTCGGAACCATCGCTGGACCTTCCGCACCTCCCAGTCCAGCTGCTTGGACAGGCCGTCCAGATGGCGGGAGTCCGGATTCTGCACGCACGAAAGGGGGAAACAGTTCAACCGGCGGGAGACAGCGAGAGGTCAAAAAGACAGAAGGGAAATAGGACCTTTGTGATGGATGTAAACACTTTTTCCAGGACTGTGTTGGGCTGAGCTCTCCGTGCCACGCCCGGATAAATGTGGAGACGCTGGGCACTCGGACTGGCGATAAATCTGTCAGACGTGGGACATCGAGGTCACATGATGCAGTCAAAATTACACCTGCCCCCCCCCCCCATTTCATCTCAGCAGCAGGTTAGCTTAGGAGGCAAAAACAAAGATGCTCAGGAGGGCCCTGCGACGCCAAATCTCCAAGGAGCCCAACTCCAGCTGGGCCTCATCAAGCTGGCTCCAGCTGTCACCCATTTATGAACGATGATGCAACGACGCCAAACCTAATGAGAGAATTCGTCAGGAAGCACATTTGCCTGTTTAACTTCCTGCTAGGGACTCACTGACAGAGGCCTTTTGCTAGCCAACAACTATTATTAAACAAAATTAAATGGTTTAAAAACTCCTGAAGCGACCAGCTCCCCCTCTAAGACTCTCCGATGTCTTCTCGACGGTGGGAAAAGTGTGACCTTTGTGAGCCCGAAGATCTCTCTCCGGCTCTGGATTACAGCTTAGCTGTCGGGTCAGAGAAGCACTGAAGCTCTTAAAAACGAAGGAACGTCACATGACGGGAGCGCTGTTGTCCCGATCGGTACGCTCGTGAAGTCCTTGAGTGACCAAACAGGATCTAAAAACTCACAAATTCTCAGAAACTTCTGAACCGGGTTTGGTGAGCGTTGGCCTAATGGCAGGAGTTGATACACGTTTGCTTTCCGCATGCAGTAAAGGAGTGTGTTTCGTCATCATTTAGAAGAATGGAAGTAGTTTGCGCGCCGTCTGATACCATCAAAGTCCCCACGCAACGTTCCTTCAAAACCGCCTCCGGGGGAACACGACCGCAGACGGTTCACGAGCCAAAACGTCCCAGCCAAGCACAACTGGCGTGGTTCCGGCAGGGAAGAGGGCTGAAAAAGTCCAGCCCAGCGTCCCCGTACGCTAATTCGATCTCGTGTACGCTGTCCCATCCTGTTCTTCATCCTCTTCCTCCCAACAATTGAATTTCCCCCCAACGGTGACGGGTTGTGCAACGAGCAGGTAAACGTGATACAAAGTGTTCACGCTTGAATTCTGATCATAAAAGTCAACCATTAAGCCTTTACGGGGTCGTTGGAGAGCAGCGCTGCTCTGACCGTCCCTGGGACCGTTCAGGATCAAATACGGAGGCCGCAGGTTTGCATTCCAGCCTCTGTCTTCTTGTAAACCTTTTTTTTTTGGTTCACTTATAAAAGGCCAAAGTGGCCGACGTGCGTCTGAGGACGGGTCCGGGACAGGCAGCGGACAGCTCCGTCTATTTATGTGACACGTCAAAACATCCCTGTTCCTCCTCAGGAACCTGACCAGCCCAGAAGCGGGTCCCCCCCTCCCCGAGCTCGGACGCAGCCAGGGCTGTTCCGAGGCCCCCGAACGCAGCTGCGGCGGCGTGTTTGATGACAGGACCCGCGGAGGAGGTTTCACTTCGGCGAGAGGCGACGCAGGAATGCGTCAGGAATAAACGAAGGCTCGGACAAAAGTCGGCGCTTCCTCCGGGGTGGAAAGAGGACCACGGCATCCCGCTGTCTGGCATCGGAAGTTGGCCTGGTTAACCACCGTCCAACCTCGTGGGGCTCAGGAAAAACCCAAACAAGCTGCTCCGGTTTATCGGGTCACAGCCAGGTGCAAAGTAATTATCACGAACAAACAAGAAGAACCAGGTCTGGAAAAAACAAAACAAAACAAAACAAAACAAAAAAAGGGCTGGAAGGTAGAAGACGTCCTTGAAGGACGGGCAGCAAACTCACTTTGGGTAAATCCTTCGGGGCTGAATTTTTACAGGCTAAATCCTAACAAATATAAGATGAAAGAGGGAGATAAACAGGTTTTGTCGTCAGCTCGGTCGGGAAAAAGCTAAAGCTTGTACAGTCGAAACGCAACAAAGTCTGAAGAGTTAAAAGCTGAGGCTAAATTCCAGGAGCTGGTAGCTAGCACGCTGCCCTACAAACAACCAGGGAACCTTAAAATCCAGGAAAGCACAGATGGGAACACTGGTCCCAGCTACAGGTGAGGACAGAAAATGGTTTTAGGTATTCAGGAGTGAAGCTGGTTCACGGTCCAGGCTACACACACACACACACACACACACACACACACACACACACACACACACACACACACACACACACACACACGGAGCATCCGTTTTTGACAGCCCAGGGTTAAGAGCATCAGAAGACCCCCAGGAACCAGCCGGGAGGTGAAAGCAAAGGTGAAAGTGTCTCCGTGTGTGTGTGTGTCTCCGTGTGTGTGTGTGTGGTTGCAGGTATGTGGACATTCAGGTGTGTGCTGGGGTGGCTTTGCAGGGCTGTGCCACACCACGTCTGTGACCCAGTTTGCTCAGGGAAATCTGGGAAATGAGCGGGCCAGGAGCCATCCGAGGGCACGGCATGGGACACAAAGAGGGTTCTGGTGGCTGAAGAGAAGCGCCGAGCTCGGGTTAAATGGCCACCGACGGGAAACGGAGCTTTGGGTTTTGGGCTCCGGAGGATGGGTCTGGTGTTCGCAGCCAACTCAATACAGCCACTGCTCGCTGGGTTTTCACGTCACGCAAATCAAAGGTGCTTTCACAAGAGGTGGGGACGGTCCAGAAACAGGAAACCCACCATTACGTCCCAGCGCCGGAGCAAACCACACACAAACCTCAATTCATTTTGATAACAGCGAATCATCATTTTCCTTCAACTAATCCGCTTTTCTGGTTTCTCCCCCGGCAAAGTTTCTAACTAAACCGATTTTGCCCAAATCGACACGCTCGTCCACCACGAAAGCATCCTATGCTGGTGTGTACCAACCTTTCGAAGAGTATCCGAACGGCGAAAATGCCCAGAGCCAGCGGCAAGGCGGCCAACAAGTGTCCGGCTTTGGGGTACTCCACCCCGGGGGCCGTGTCTGCCAAATCCGCCCAGGTGACATTGTGCGGCAGCCAGAATCTCTCGTTCCAGAACCAGGCTGAAAAAGCAGCCATGTTTCGTACTGCCTCCTCCTCCACAAAAGTTCCAAATTTTTAATTTTTGGTCACGCGTTTCTCCGCGGTGACTCGTGGGATGACTATCTGGACCTAACTTTAGCGCGAGCGCTGGAGTTAAAAACAGCACATGCGCTTCCGCTCGAGCCTTTCAAAATACGAATCCCAAGGTCTAACATTTGTTTTCCTGTTTTGTTCGTACATTGTTGGTTTCTGTGTCTTAAAGATAAGTCCAACATACACACCGTAGCTTCCTGGGGTAATTTATTTTTTGAACGTTTATAATTAGTTATTATGCGAGCGTTATTTTTTTTTCCTGTTTCCTCCATTGAATTCCGGCCGCTTGACAAGTCCTGGCTGCCGCCCAGAGAACAGGGAGAAAAATCGAGGAAGTGAAAGAGTCCCTCCTTCCTCACTGCAGGGATGGGTGGCCCTCATCCATTTTGGATATGTTCAAGTTATAGAATTTAAAAGAGCAGTACCTTATGAATATTAGAATTACGACGGATTAGTCTATTTTTTTTCCTACCTTCATGGAAAAATATTCCCATGAAAGCCGGATAAGCCTGCCTAGGTGATTCGGTGATGCCCCCAAGTGGTCAAAAAATATACCGCAGCTAATTTTTTTAAGGAATAGGTCAGTTTGTTACCTTTAATAAAAAATAAATTAAGTTGTCCCAGGGCTTACTTGCAGGTGTGTTGAACATCGCATGAATATATTTTAATGTCAGAAATGTAGTGTTCAACTACCCAGATTTCTTGTAGCTTAGAACAGCTGAATGGTACAGTCAAATTAAAAAAAAAAACCCAGCAAAAACACACACTTGCTTCATGCTTTTTTGCTGCGCTGCTGAAAAAAAGAATGCATTAGCTGCAGCCTGCACTGTTGTCTAATTATAGAAGGAGGTTTGCTTGTTTGGTGCGTGATATTAATAGAATCTAACAGAACACTTGACTTCATAACTATGCAAAGGATTTGGGAAAGGGATTCAAATTAACTAGAGGCTCATTATGTAACTTCAGAACTTTTTGGCATCATAGAGTATATTCAAAACCAGTATCTAATCAAACAATGGTATGTAATCAGCTATAGTCCTGACTTGGATGAAAATACCTAAAATAGTCTCCCAAGGCCAGAGAACGTTGAGCGTCTGCCTTCAGGACCCGCAGCCTAACTTAGCCCCGACGGGCCCGTTAGCATCTGCCAACAGCCTGATTTTCCATCATCACCTATGACAAAATACAACAATGGAAAAAGAAATCCCTCCAATTCTTCTGATCACAAAGGTAACAATAACATTTTACACAGATGAACCTGAGCATTGCCCAGAAGGAGTGAGGCAGGCGTGCTCGTCAGTAAAGGTTGGTCTGCACCAGAGAAAATGGTAAAGGTGAAGAGTTTAGAGTAGCAGCATGATCGAGCTCAGCTCACATTACAGTGACATACAGACCAAATGTGTGTGTGTGTGTGTGTGTGTGTGTGTACTCCCAGAGGCCAACTGAACACAGGCGTCGTCCTCCCAAAACATCCAGTCCAATAATTTATTCCAGAAAAATCTCACATTATCAGCTACAGCCTGTGAAAAAGAGCAGGTGTGGTCACGCTTGTGCGAGCAGTGCTTCAACCCAGCAGGCACCTTTACTGAGAAACGAGGTAATATTCTTTCGGGGCGTTCAGATCATTTAAGTCCTCCATTAAGACTTGACAGATTGATGTAAATGCTCTTTTACATATTGGATGACATTAGAATTGGCGGTTACTCCTCTGAAAACATCTTGGCACAGCAGCACGGCTCCATTTGACAGCAATGGAGTGGCTGCAAAGAGAGCGGCTCCGTTGGAGAAGTCCCTTCCCGTCCGTCTGGTCCTCACATGTGTTCTGGGTGGTCCTGCAAGCACTTGATGAAATCTGCCACAGGATGGCCGTTAAAGCAGATCTGGTAAACGGCGGTGAAAAGAGGAAACCTGGAAAGGCAGGAGAGGAGCTGCCATGTCAGTTACTACAGGATGGAAGGGTTAGGGAACGTGTGGAACATCTTACTTCTCCATCATATTTTTCTGTTTCAAGATCTGGTGCACCTCGGCCGCCGTGGCCGGCCCCTGGAGCTTCTGACCGTGCAGCAGCTCGTTCTCCAACTGTTCAATAGTCTAAACAAAAAAGACATTTAATATTGGTGTTTTCTTTCCCCTCAGAGTTGCTGCTAATGGAGACTATCATACTTTGCCTGTTTTGGCAAAAGCCTCCCCGATCTTGCGGTTGCGTCCACCGTAGCAGGTGGTGATGAGGTCGGCGATGCCGCAGCTCTCCAGGAATGTGGCGGGGGAGACGGGGCCCCTGGTGCAGAAGACCTTGGCGAAGGCAATCATCTCCATCAGGCCGAGACGGATCACCGCCGCCTTGGTGTTGTCGCCGAAGCCCAGGCCGTCGCAGAAACCGGCTCCCACGGCTACGATGTTCTGCAGCGTCACAGAAAAGAGAGAAGACCTTTGGTAAAGTTCCACCACACCAAGGCTAAAGAAGCCGCCCAGAGTCCACCTTGAGCGCCCCGCAGATCTCCACAACATCAGACTCTTCCACCACGGTCACACGGAAGTTAGTGGTCTGCATCAGCTCCTTCAGGATGGGCCCAGAAGCCTTGTCTCTGCACCCTGAGTCCAAAAACAACACACACGTTTGTTTTTCTGCACTCAACACTGCAGTTTAGTGGTACTGCATCCCCTAAATATATCTAAAATGTCAGACGCCCGATAGGTTCCTATTAACTAAAAGCTAAATCTCAAAGTGTGTGTGTGTGTGTGTGTGTGTGTGTGTGTGTGTGTGTGTGTGTGTGTCTTACACACCGATGGTCGTCTCGCAGAACTTCTCCTCCGCGACCTCGTTGGCGATGTTCGCTCCCATGAGGAGACATTCCGATGCGTCCTCTTGACGTGTCCTTGATGTGTCGCACACCTTCAGAATGAACTGATGGGGACCACAAAGATCAGGATGTCAGCTCCTTTTACTGATTCAACCAGGTCTGGGACAGCCACCTGACGGAGGAAAGAGAGAAAAAAACAACCCATATTATTAGCAAGCAGCATCCACACGAGGAACAACAGAAGGCGGCGGGGGCGAAGGCTGAGGCGCTCATGCTGACCACATTAGGGGGCAGCTTGTGACCCGGCAGGTACTTGACATTCTCATGGTCCGTGTTGATGATCTCTGTGAGTTTGCGCCCGTCCACCGTCTCCTCAAACACCCACATGTTGACGGTGGTGACAAACCTGTCGTATTTGGCCGCGTTGGCCCCCACGATCTTGGCAATGGCCGAGCCCCTGTGGAGACGGAGACGCGTGATCGGCTGTTTTCTGCTGTGTCTGTGAGCTGTTTGGATTTTTAAATCTGTTCTTGAAAACATTGTCCAACCTCTTGAGCATCAATGTGGAAGAAGCAGACTTTTACATATTAAATGCAGCATTATGGCATAAATGCATTCAATGTAGGCGTTTGCCCGTATTTATTAATATTAGGATCTGTGTGTCCAGTGACCCTGGCCCATACACACATGACCTCTGACACCATTTTGAGCTCTTTTAGTTTGAACTTCCAAACCAAAGCCATAAAAGCATCCAAATGTGTTCTTTCTGTCACCGTTGTCACTTGTGTCATATATGTGTTTACAGTTTCATTTCTTTGGGATTTGTTTTACTCAATAAATCAGTCAAAATCAGAAAAATGTTAAAAGGATAGAAAGATGTGCCGTTGTTTACACAGCTACTGCTGTTGAAGGCACACAGAGCTCAGGGAAATAGGAGGGGATTTTTGGAAACAAAGGATTTCAGTGTTTTAGGAGAATCCTGTTAGTTATGAGCTGCCAGCAGCGACTGCAGACGTCTTCGCTTTGCAAACTTACAGGCGGCGTTTGGAAAAATTCCTTCACGGTGTGTGAGTTCAAACCCAGAGGACAAAAACAGTAGATATGGCGTCCGCAAACTCTGTACCACCTGTCAAATATTTAACTTCACGAGCGCCTTCAATTTCTCCCAGAACGACCCGCAAGTCCTTCACTCACCAGTTGCCAGAACCGACCACACAGACTTTCTTGGCTGCTGCCATCATGACTTTGACCTTCAGGAAGGAGCTGCTGCCGGTGCAAAGACACACTCAGATAGAGACACCGAGTATTTATACCAGACACACACACACACACACACACACACACGGCTTAGGCTCGACACACCCTCCAGGGCTGGTTGGTTCTCTTTCTATACACACTCTCACACACACACACACGTCTGTGCAGCTATGTTTGTGAGACCTCGACCACTTTTAAACCCCTGTAACTCCAAACAGTCTCTGCCCAAAACACCAACCTTGACCTAACTTCAGCCTACTCTTTATCTTTATGTCAGTGTCTCTCATTTTTATTTTTTTTAAAAAGACTGGATTGTAAATCTTGCAAGTCAAGTCAAGTCATGTCATTTTTATTGTCAGCCATGCTATACATGCACAACATACAGCGTAGCTGACATACCAGTCCTCCTGGGCCCCCGGTGCAGCAAGAACTCAATAACGAGAGCTACCCTAACTAAAAGATTCTTCACCACTTACAGTTAATAATACATTTTACACAGTTGTGGGGTAAATGCCAAAAGCAGCAGGCTGTGAGCTTGGGTGGGTGGGGTCACCTGCAATCCTGGTGGCTTTGTGGGTGAGGCAGGTGTGAGGAAAGAGAGACACCAATGATCTCCTCAGCTGCTCCCACAGTGTGCTGCAGGGTCTTGCAGCAGCAGATGATGCAGGCGTCGTACCACACGGAGATGCAGCTGGTCAGGATGCTCTCGTGGTGCCTCTGTAGGAGTAGCAGGGTTGTTGTTCCAGGACAGGTCTTGGGAGATGTGTACACCCAGGAACTTGGTGCTGCTCCCCCGCTCCGCTGCTGCACCATTGGTGGTTAGTGGAGGACGCTGGGTGGTGAGCTCTCTCCTGAAGTGCACTGAGATCTGCTTCGTCTTCCCCAGGTTCAGGTAGAGAACGATGTCCTTGCACCGGACAACTCGCCTCACTCCTGCAGACTGTCTCATCGTTGTTAATGAGAACCACCACCGTCGTCCCGCCTGTAAATTGAACGAAGAGGTTGGAGCTGGATGCAGGTGAGCAGAGCAAAAAACTGCATCAAACTTTATCAAAAATGTCTACATCAAAAGGAAGTAAACATGGTTTCTTATATACGGTACTTGATAATAACTTAACGCAAAAAAAAGTCCAATACTTGAACGTACTTACATGTTTAGTAAACGCCATGCCACTTGGAGGACCCCTAGGGGTGGCTGAGGGGGCCTACAACACGCAAATCATTTATTTCTTGCACCAAAAGGTTACAGTGAAGAAAGATGTACAATTTATACATTACAATTGTAAGTGAAACCTAGAAAAATACAACTGCTTTGCATAAGGGGCAGTGGGCCAAGCCAGAGGTTTGGTTCTCTAAATACAGCCCTCGGTTTGGGGTATTTGAATGCATCTTAAACCTATGCAGAAAGAGAATAACAAACGTGCATTTTACTTATCCTTTATTATAACATACCAACATACAGAAAAATAGGTTTGGTCCATGAAAAAATCTGCAGATTCAAATAATACTACATCCTCCCATCCATCCCCAGAGCTTAGGTGTGTCACACCCCCCAAACTGTCCAAACCCACAATGTTAGTGTCTTCTTGGAATCAAACGAGCACAACACAACGTCCATCTTTACCTCCAACAGGTTTGTTAGCATTAAAGTCAAAGGTGCCGGGTCTTCAGCCAGGGTACCAAGATGCTACGACTCGTTTGACTGACCTTGTTCAAGTGTTTATGGCTTGTTTGCGCAGTTTAAATAGAAAAAAAAAAAGGCATCAACAATTGAACAACTAGGTTTGCAGGAAACCCCAAGGCTGTGTGTACTTCTCCTGCAAGGTTTGTCAAATATGGCCACCATGTTGAAACTGCAAAGAGCTAAATCACTGTGCTCCGACAGGCTGATTATATAAATACTGATTCAACTATAATAGACAAAGAAATAAGGACGAACAAAATCTGTCAGGATAAGAGATACAGTTTTACTTCACATCAAACTTCAGTTTCTTTTCTGCTCAGTATTTACAAAAACGATATAGACTAGAGGTACTTGGACTAACTACTTCCTTAATAATCTGTTCTATCTAACAAGTACTGATATCATACATATTTCAAAAACAAGTATCACTGATAATAATCAAAAAGGAAAAACTTGAGTCATACTTAATGCCACTTTTTTTAACAATATAAGGAAATTCTGCCATTATCAAACTTTTAAATGCTTCTCCTACGACAGACTTAGCAAACTGTCCAAACCAAAGCAACGACAACTTAAGACAGAGCGGCAAGGAAGCAGGTGAGGCAAAGTCTGAAGGATCGCAAACACAATCGACTGATGGATCGGGGCGTTGTGGCTGACAAGGGAGAGTAAAATCAAACTAAAAAGCCACCAAAAAGGGGAAATAAGGGATCCTGGAAGTTATGGATTCAGCTAAGAAATGCTTGATTCAAAACAGGGTGAAAAGTTTGGTGCTGCTTTTAATGTGGGTACAGCCTCTAATGTTGTGTGAAGACCAAACAAAATGAGAGGAATGCTTATAATAAGGATTAGACAAGAATTTCACTGAAGGAAAAAAAACCCAAAACAAACAAGCAGTGTGTTAACTGCAGTAGTGAGGATTAAATGGTGGAAAATCATGTGTAATGGCAGAGCTGTTCGCTATCAATGTCCCTATAAACTTGCCAGAAAACTGAAAAATTCACTCTGAACATTGCATACGCGGCGTTGGTCTTCACCAGCACGGGGTCTTTTTGAAGACCGCTTAGGTGTTCCTGATGCCGAGGGCTTGCTCCAGCTCCTGGCGCCTCTGCTGGACCTGGAAGACACAGAACACAGGTCTGAGCGCCACACCGCGTTAAAAAGGCAACGCTGATCACCAGGATCTCGGATGAGGTCGCAAATCAACCTTTAAGATTTAAATTCTTCATATCGTGACCACGAGAAGTGTGTGGGAGAATTTTTTGATATGTCAAAGCGGTTTGTCCAAACAGTGATGTAAAAGTCCTGTGGCTGAACGGTGCTGCTTGCATGACGTCATGAGGGAAAAAAAAAACAGGGGGATTACCTTGGAGTAGAAGTAGCGACAGACGGCCTCCTGAGCCCACGGCTGGTAGTAAAACTCCGCTCTTCGCTCCTCTTCTGGGTTCCCAACCACATCAGTCATTGTCTGTAAACAGAGATCACATTTTGGTTGTCCTGAACGGTCAAAGGAGTCGCCTTAAAGTAAAAACCGGAACTTTTATCAGAGCTTTTCTAGTAAATTAGGTGGACATCTGCTGTGGATGGATGCAGGTACTTTGAGGCTGATTTCATTAAACTTCACAGATGACTGGACCGAGGCTGCAGGGGGCTGACAGCTGGGCAGCAGTTATTCCCCTCATCGTCAGAGGGAGGGAAACCCAGACACTCGTGGCTTTACATGTTCTGCTCCATTTGGACTTCACACTCCTGTTACACCCGAGTGAGCTTCATGAAAGTGCGAGGCCACAGTGTTAATGTGCTTATGCAACCAAGACCTCTCCAACCAGAACTAAACCCAGATTTAGAAGAAAAGTCACAGTTTGCAATTCAATATTACCATCTACGTTAAATAGGTGTTGTGAGTGGACCTCACCTTGAGGTCTCTGCACTGTGACTGCAGCCAGTCGTTGATAAAGCCCTGAGGATCTCTAGCAAAACTCAACATGAATTCTCGCTGGGTCTTTAGCTGGTTTATGGTCTCAATGGTTTCGTGGATCTGAAAGAAGGAGAACCAGTCATTTACAGACAGCAGTAGCCTCAATATTTAACTTCACCTGTTAGCTGCACACATGCGTTCCCAAGTCACTGTTTAGTCAAGTACAGTTGTTCCTTAAAGTTAGTGTTGACTTGGCCAAGGTATAAGAAATACAGAGGACATGATTCTGGGCATGTGTAGGTCAGCTCCACTAATATTAACACCGACCCAGAGCGAGTCGGGAAGAATCTCCAGAGCAGCAGAGGATGTATAATGAAGTGTACCTTGTTGTCCAGTCCAGCTATTTCCTGCTGACTGGCTGTAGACAGCAGGAAGGAGTTCATCTGGGTCTTCAGTGTATCATCCACCTCCACGTCGATGTCATAGCACGCAGTCTTCTTCTGGTCATTAGGGTCCACACTGTTGAGAAAACCACAGTGGTATTAAAACAATTTTGGCAAAACCTCTGGATTTCTGCTACAGAGGAGAGCGCTGAACTCGTGCGTAGCTTCACCGTAGCTACCTGATCACATGGTTGATGATGATGGGGTCAGGTGGCATCAGGAGTGCGTGCAATCTCTGTGGGATCTCCGAAAACTTCATCCGCTGAGTCTCAAAAATCTGCAAGCATAAAGGAGGTATTCTCTCTACATAAATATCTCTGCTGTGGAGCCTCTAAATATTTACTCAACTTAATACTTGAGAGGCCTGAGCTCTATATACTGGTGCCATTTTCACCCTTAGTCTTGTGACCTCTCTGCTTCTATATTTATTGGCCATATTCTATCTGAACTCATCCCACCAGCAGAGACAAAAATCCGATGCTTCTGTTTCTTTTGACATAGACACTGGATTGATAAAGGCTGTAGGAATTTCCTATTAGCTCTCTGCCCTCCTCCGTTAATCTCAGCAAAGTCAAACAAAAAACCTGTCGGTGACCCAGAAACACTCAGACCCGCCATATAAGGATGGAGATGAGAGACTGGAGCGATGAAGGGTTTTATGGTCAGAGCAGCAAATATCCAGAACAGCGGAGTGAAAAGAGGATATCTTCCAGCTTCACACATCAGCCAGAGGTTTTTGGGGGTGATTTTAGGCAAAGAAATTCACATGGATATGAAGTCAAGTATATATGTTAGGATGCGTGTCTCATCCACTCACCTGCTGCAGGTACTTGTCACAGTTGATGAACTCGCGCTCGTGGGGGTCTTGCAGTTTGTGGGTCTTCACGTACTGCCACAGAGCCTGGATAATGACCGGCCTGGTCTGGGTGTGGATCCCGAGCATGCGAGCCAGCCGGGGGTCCAGCTTAAACTGAGGGGGCTGGATGAAAACAAGAGGAACGTGCGTTCAGGCGACTTCTCTGCGCTCTCCCACAGCGCAGAGAAGCAGCAGACAGACTGGTGAATATTTACCTGGTAATCCAGCATGAGCAACACGGTGCAGCGTACACCCACATCGCCAGGCCTCTTCACCTGGAAACCATCTGTCTCCTGAGTGGTGGCAGTCCTGTGCCACTAGGGTCAGATCAATATTTATTACTATTATTTATATGCCTCAAATTAGCTGTTTGTTGCATTTTTGTTACAAATGACAGCAACATGTGGGTGTTAGGATGCTGGTCACAACAGGAAACACAAATAATTAAATTATTAAATGACAGTCAACTAAAATGAAAGGAGAGAAAACAGAAATGGTCTTACTTCCACGAGGTGATTATCTGGGCCATACAAGTCTTTGTCCAACTCTATGACCAGAGACTTGAAGAAAGACGAGAACTTCCGCTTCTGTTTGGTGGCTTCGTACTTGGACACGGCCGTCTGAGCCCCAGTTGAAATTGGAAAAAAGAATTCATTTAATGTGATCTAAGTAAATAAATAACGCCACCCCCCCAGCCAGGCTTCAGTAGTTCACATGAATTAACTAATAAACCAGACTCTGAGCATCTTACATCTTCCAGCAGACGCCCTTCGACGCGTAGCTCCCACGATGCAACTGTGCCTTCTCCATCCTCAGCATCGGGCTTTGCTGGATTGAAGGTGTTTGATATGAAGATCCGGAGTTTTCTCTTTTGCTATAAAGATGGATAAAACAGGTTAAATTAAGTGCTGGCAGCTACGAGAACAGTTTAAACTACAATGCAACAGTATTGTAGCATTGCAGCATCAATGGCAGCATCACAGTTTATTCTACAAGTCATTTTCCAGAACATCAAGTCTGGAAACCCATTTTAGGACAGAATTGTACCTTAATGGGCCTCTTGAGGGCCTCCTGAATGTCCAGCCTCTTGCGCATTATCGTCTGGTCCAGCTTCCTTTCAAATGCCAGGAGATCCATGTAGGCCTGAGACTCTGGGACCAGTTCCCTGATCTGTGTGTGGGGAAAAAATGGATAGTTACACTTCCTCTGTGGCAAGAACACTTACGATGAATGGAGTCAAATGTCTAGCTGTTGATATGCAGGTCTGACAATTAATATAGGAACAAAGGACAAAAAAGAGATTTCCATCGGTGATAATCACCCTTTGAGGGAGGATTTTATCAGCCATCTTCTTCTTCTTTGTGCTGGAAATAAAAACAAAGAAATATTAAAATTAAATAGAACAAAGCATGAATATTTGATCCAGGAGCTCAGTAGGATTCCGGACAGCTGGCTCCTATTTGTCTAAACATATTTTCTGTAGTGCCGCTTCCCTCCAAAGCCGCAGTGCTGCCGTATAAGAGATCCAACTCACTGCTGGTTGCGGTTCTGCTGCTGGACTTGCTGAATCTGCTGCGGGGCTGGCCTTTTCCGAGATGGATCCATCACCCCGGGCATCACAGGGCGAGACACGGGACTGTTGCCGTATCCTGGGGGGCCCATCGCTGGCCCCTGTGGAGTCATACGGCTGGATGGGGGCATGCCTGGTCTCTGCAGGGAATGCAGGAAAGGATTTCTTTCATTAGGTGCCGTAAACACCAGGCAGAAGGGAGAGAGGATCAAAAATTGCATTAAAATTGACAATTTAATGTTTCCTTTTAGAAAAACAACACAAGTAAGACATTCTTTGCTGTTCTAACATTCATGTGTAACCACTGAAGCCAACAGAGACAAACGCTAACACTACCTTAGATTACTGATGCTTTCAGCCGCTATCCACAAAATTGTTTCCTCTAAAGGAAAAATGATCACCACTGTGATATTGTGTTTAACCGGCTATTGTGCGCCTCTGACATTTAAAACAACAATCACCAGAAATAGAGTTAATTCCCCACCCACTAAATTCCCCGGATATTAAAATGAAGCAGGCAATTGAGACAAGAAAAACAAATATGTCATAACATTCACCACTGCAGAGAAACACCTTCAACAGACGCACAAGTCGTTTCAAAATATTAAAACACAGCTCTTGCAAGATAACCAAACAGCTGCTTAAAGGCAGATTTAAGTAGCACGGAGGGAAATCTAACCGCAGACTCACCAGTCCGTGTGCCAAGAACTCAAACAGGCGGCTCCTTGTATCTGACTGCATGAGTGCAGGTGAGAAGAGCAGCCAAATTATAAACCGCTGATTGCAGGTTTGTAATTTGCAGTCTGACAATTGAGACGAAGGCAAAGTGGACGACAGGAAGTGACTCGTCATCAAATAGAGGCCGGGTGAACATGCTCTGGCTGTTCAACGGGCGAGCGTGGGCAGCAAAGCACTGCGCAACCTTCATTAGGAGCTCTTTAAGCAATACAGCAGCGCAGCCTTGGTTTACCTGAGAACAAGCAGAGTTCTGCAGCATTGAGAGTATAAGGACTTTTGAGAAATGTTTGCGTGAATGGAAGAACTCAAGGACGCCGGAGAGAAAAAAAAAAGCAACACAATTTAATTGGATTATGCCTGTAGCTAAGCAGCAAGCACTTCCAACAGCTGTGGACCACTGACAAATGACATTTTGTTTCTGGACAAAAACCCATGTTTTATATTTAAATCGCTGTTGTACCAGGCTGCTCAACCTCTGAACAAAAGCCACCATGATGCAGTTTTCAACATTTCCTGCAGGGTGAGGTGGATAAGGAGCAAACATTCTTACCAGTTGTTCTCTCTGGTAACTCAGACAAAAACAGTAGCCCATCTGTTTGGGTATAGTTCTTTTACAAACAGTTATAAGCTGACCTCAGCACGTTTACAATCATTTTCAACATTCTTTTTGGGTATTGTAAATAATTTAAAAGAGAACAGACATGCCTTTTCTTGATAAATATGTATTCCTAGGAAGCTTCTCTATTGTTTTAATGCTTTTTCTGGAATAGATGGGAAAGAATCAGACCAGCAAGTCAGTTGTTGGTGGAATGAACACACCAGGACTTCTACCGACTCAGCTGTGGAGGAAGAGGACAAACGGTCCAGTGCTGGAGATGATCACGAACCCATCTTGGGTCACAACTACGTAACTTACGATTAGGCAACTTAAAGCTAAAGTTTGGTTGGTCGACCAGAAAAGTTGTCCAGAGACAACGCGCCTGGAGCCATTTCCTGGAAGCCGCCATCAGTAATGTGACAAGGGAATATAGAGACATTTTAATGCTTCATTTATTTAGTGCAACAACATTTAATGCAAAGAGAGGTAAACAATGTGTGTCTTTTTTTTATTATGTAAACTATGCGTTGCGTTAAATGTATGGAAAATGCTATATAAACAACGTTTGACTTGATTTTATAACAATTAGGATTTTTGAATCATCAGCTTTGAAACTTTAATCTAAAGATCAGTTAAAGAACGAGGAACTCTTTTAATCAGTTATCTCAGCTGTAAAACTTTGGGCGAGGAGTTTAACAAGTTTTTACCGTGAAAAATTCCCATAAGAGCACGTTGACCTTATTCCATGCACAAAAAGCAGGACATTTATACTTTAAAACTTAGTTTTTCCTTCAGGTTTTCTGGTACTAGTTTTAGCTTCCTGCAGATCGCTCTTTGCTTTTCATTCATAAGTAAAAACCGGTCACCCTAAAGATGGACCCAACAATTCAATCCAACTAGATTTTCTTTCTTGTTAAATGACGATGTCGAACAGCAAAGACTATGCGTCGGAGCACAAAGATAACAGTCAAATCTGTATTTTATAGTAAGAACGCTGAATAGCAAAACAGCTAACTGCGTTAGCATGCTAAGCTAAAAGACCACCGTGACTAACTTCACGGGTAGCGGGCGGGAGGGTTAGCAAATTCAAACTACAAACTCCGACAGCAACGCAAAGTCGCATTTTAAAACTTTTACACCAACCGGCCATTTTCAGAGAGGTCACCGGCGTCATGAAGGAATAGGCCGCATCGGTTACGACGGTTACTATTAGCCACTGGTGACAAAGCAGTCGTAAGAGGCTTTGTTCTAGCGGACTAGCTAACGCAACCGTAGCAAAGACGGAGCGATATCTCACCGGGTACCCAGGCCCAGGCATCGGGGAGCGGTACATGTGATTCTGTGCGGCCGGTGACGGTACCATCCTTCCCGAAGGCGTCCCAGGACCCATACCGGGTCCCGCGCCAGGTACAGGTGGTCCAGGTCCCATTGCTCCACCACCACCTCCCGTCGGCGCAGTCTGAAAGCCCCCTCTGGCCGCCATCTCTTCTCCGAATGTCGCCGGTGGATAAACACAGTACCGCGAGAGCGCGAACAAGAGGCTGGTTGTCGGTGGCGGGTCTTCACCGCCCCCTGCTGGTCGCTATAAACATGGACTCCCAGTAAATAAACATTCAGCAAAGAAAAAAACTCAGAAAGAAAAAAGTCCAATAAAATCGGCTATGAAATGTATTATTGCTTTTAAACGAATTTATCAATTGTCAAAAAAAACTACATAGCATATATATAGTTGTATTTCTAAGGCATGACTTTCTTCTCTTATCTTTCTGTAATTAGGAGAGTTGTTTCCTTGTCTCTAAAGCTGGCTTGATCTAAAGCCTCAAGCCTTCTTCTACATGGATGGTAATTGTATTATTCAGCTGGTTGGTCTTAATGTCAGTTGCTCTTGGAGTAATGTTACCCGTGACACTTGGTCTTGGGGCTTGTAACCCAATTGCTGGTCTTTGCTCACCCATGCTGTATCATCTTAACAAGATAAAATAAGACAAAACATTATAGGTCCCAGAGGCAGGAAAATTCTTTGTTACGCCAGCAAAATGTGACTTAAAACTTTTAATGGGTATAAACATTATGTAAGATTGTGTTGAACAGCGTGATGAAGGTGAGGTAATGCGCCTTCCTACACGTGGGTGTATCATCCTGCTGCTGAAGGAGCTGCTCAGGGCCATGATGGAGGTGCTGAGGGCTGTTGTCCTGACGCATATCAACCTGGGTAACATCCTCCTCTCGCTCAACTTAATTGTATGGCACTAGTCATACTAAATATCTGTAGGTATTCTGCTCCATCCTCTTCACATCTTCTGTTTCTGGGTTTGCTCCTGTGGTTTATGGTTTATGCATTTCGCCAGTGTGAGCTCTTGTCCACAAATGTCCCATTAGCACACTGCTCATCTAGGTGAAGATCATTGGTCATTTCAAGAAAGCTTCTTGTGTCATCCATGATTTGTAAATTGGGGTTCACAACTAAGAATTAGAGTTCCTTTGGTAAATAAAGAAATTAAACAAACAACTGTATTTGAAAAATTCATTAAACTAGTGTAATTGGTCGAATTAGTACTTGCCAAATTGCAAAATAATTGTTAAAAGAAATAAAAACCACATGGATACTGACTTGTTTTTAAATCGAATGGGTCAGCATAACTAGTTCTGGTTTCTTTGGTCTTTTTCTCGCTCATTAGTTCATGGACCATAAACTTGAATGTCTTTGAATGCCTCGTTGCTTCCATCCAGATCACAGTAACATGGACGATGAGCTTCTGAAGTGGCGTCTGTATAAGAAGTAAACATCCAGTTGGGAGTGGAATGGCCACGGAGTCAAACACTTTCTTGTTCCCCACTTTGATGCTATCTCACGGCCCTCCAATTACTGAGGCGCTACAACGATACAAAGCATGTGTCGCATCTGATTATGTAGACGCAGCATCCATTAGAGCATGAGGACATAACAACACAAAGTGGCAAACCTTATTTATGCGGGAGTGGTTGTTTTTTGGTCTATTGTTATTCAAAAGTCCACAAAGTATTTGCCAGCTTGTGTTTGGGATGACTGTTGATTGAATTATGGTATAAATTATGACATAAGTAATTAGAATATTTCTAATGTTTTAGGATATGATTTATATCTTATCTAAATAAAACAGAAATAAAGAGGTTGTATTTTTTTTTTTTTCCAATTTTCTTAAACAGCAGACATACCTGGTCCTGTATTTTACTTTTAAAAATGAAAACGATGTTATAAGGCTGTAAAAGGTTATGTTTTGCTTGAGGGATATGCCATTGAGGGTCAGGTTAAAGCCCTGCTACCGGATATAAAATAATAGATTAAAAAGGCTGAATTAATTTGGGGTCAAATAAATCCTGAGTGTCTTTCAGGTCTGTGAAACATGGCTGTGTGGTAATTATTAATCCCCTTAATGAACAGAATGTTAAGTAGAATCGCTCTGAGTCAGCTCATGACAAACGACTGAGAGTGATAATTGCAGGGAAAGATCAGACAAATGAATTTATACTGAAAATGTGGCTCATCTGACATGCAGGAGGAAGGGCACCGAGACAGGCTGGAAAGTTAATAACTCCCTCCTTAAAAAAAAAAGGAAAAAGAAAAGAAAATCACCCATGTGCAGGCTAGAACTGACCTCATCAATAATGCAGGCTTAATATCACTCACTGCAATTGTTAATCAGTGTCAGGGACCACCGACTACTTTATTTTCCTACTGTTTTCCAGTGCATGAAAAAGATTTTCTAACTTTTCAATCTAATCAAAAATCCCACAATGTACATGTACTTATAGCAGTCAAATAATCATATTTCTGCAGACATATTTCCGTTCCCCCCCCCCACCATTTTGGGATTCCTACCAAATGACATATATCATTATTAGAAATAGATATTTACATTCTAAAATAGCTGCAGGTAAAAGGAGATGGATTCAAGATCCCAGGACTTTACACGAATAACTGATGTGATTGAAATACTGATAATAAAATTACGTTTTCTATTAAATATAGCTAAAACCACTAGAAAAGTTCCTTCTTTTTCCTAATAGAAGATGGTGGTGATAAAAGCACCTCCAACTTGCGTCCGGAGCCTTTATTAGACCCGGAAAACATCTGGTGAATAATTTGATGAGGTTTTTCCTACCATGTCCATTGTTGCTCCAAGACAGAAAAGGAAACCGGAAATGAACTGCGTCATCATTTATTTTGAGTTCAATCTATCTTATTCACTGTTACAGAAGAAAATAAGTAATAATAATAATAAAAAAACCACAAGACAACACTAGGAGAAGAAACATTTTAATCAGACGTAGAATCCCGGGAGCGTCAACCTTCATGCTGTTTCCAGCTGAGGTTTCTCACAGATGAACGCACAATCACAGCTGATTGTTTGATTCCCACTGGAATAGTCTGAAGAAAAGCTTCCTAAAATAACCCTCAATATCAGAGAGGAGCGTAGACTAACACAATCTGACGGCACGGCCACAGGCATATTGGGCTCTAATAATGCATACATTAATGCTGCTCTCATCCAATATGCTGTACTTGGCTGCACCAGAAACACAGAATACAAGAAAAGGTGTGATGCCTCGGTGCTGAGGCTCTTGATAAAATCTATATTGGCTACATGGGATATTTCTCATCCATCAGTTTGCCGCACAGCCGCCAATGCACTAATAAAACTTTAGGAATTTGGATTTCCAAGACAATAAAAAGGCAGCTCACAGCTTGAAAACTTCACAGACCACCAGCAGATAACTTCTGCCTGTTGGCACCCAAATCCCCACAGTGACAGAATTTCAAAAGAAAATGTTATGCGACTCAAAACACAAGAAAAAAAATGTGGATTACATGGAACCCAGACAGCCAAAAGCCTGCGATGAAGCACAGAATTCCTAATCAGATTGTCCATGAGCAATTTGTGATTTCAAATAAACCTCTGCACAGCGTTTGAGTCGGAAAACACACCACTTATCACCGCTGAGAGTGGAATTAGAAAAGGATTCCGCTGATAAAATTAATACATCAGAAGACTATATTTCCAAAATCATAGTTGTAGTTTATTTATGCATTGATAACTAAAAAGACCAGCTTACTGCCTGAAAGATGGAGACACAATAATCAGGCAATACTCAGTTTGTTTATAGGAAAGAGGAGAAAAAAAAACTCAAAACACCATATCAATAATATGACAATATATCAAGAATAGTAGGTTTTCTTTTACATCACCTCTAAATACTGGTGGTATTGTGCTTTGATAAGACTTTTGTAACTAGAACACAGATACACAGAGAACTAACAGCCCCAAATAAACCTCCAAAGATTTCAGCAGCCAACCAGGGAGAGGAAAATAATTACCTATATTCGCCACACCTCATCACCCCGAGGCTCCAGATCAGGCTGAATGAAGACTTTTACAGATGAAGGACAAAATGAAGCGAAGTCTTCTATCTGCACACTCAGCAAGCGCGCACGGGCACCGACTGAAGAGGTTTTCAGTGGTGTACAGAGCGACACCATGGGTGGTTCTAATTAATAACATTCAGAGGAAGAGGACTCTTTCATTTTTGAAATTGCTTTCCTGCTCAAAATTTGGGATTGTTCTGAAGGTATTTGGGCAAATTATACATTTTAGTCTCTTAAACTATTTATATATATACTCTTGTCTGCTATCCTAAGAACTTTAATGAAACTGGAATAGAAGTATGAGGCCACCAAGTTTGGGCGTGACGCTCACATAATTAATGTCCTCTGTGGGTTTCGAAAATTGAATTTGAATATTCATGCAGGTAGAATCTGCCATCTGGGGTAGATCAGCTTTAGTATGGATTTAGATGCTGTGCAAACCTAGACTTTAGACACACACAAATACACGCACACACGCACACACACGGAGAGTACAGTTTGACACATACACAAACAAACAAACAAACCAAACTGTAATATGGGATGTATCCTTGTGTACATCACTGAGGCAAACTTGGCATTTTTATATTCATATAAAACCAAAGGTCTCAATGAAATAAAAAATTAAAAAACCAAAAACAAACATGCACTGGACTAATACAAGCATGCATTTACATGATGAGACCTGAAATGATCACAGTACATTTCTAACAATTAGACTCGCGCCTGCTGCTGCGGCCGGGGCGAGCCCCAGGGGAGCGCGTCCACGAGCCCCGGAGGAGTACGTCCACTCACCCGACTACACCCACTGCAAACACGGATACATTCTCTCAGGAGCAACTGTTGAGTCCAGCAGCTGCTTCTGCGGAGCGCTGCAACATTTACAGATGCTGCGACATGTACGGGAGGAACAAGCAGAATGGAGATCTGTCCCACTATAGGTTGGCTGGTGGCGTGTGTGCTGTGTTATATAAAGGCATGGGGGGGAGGGGGGGGTAGGATGATAACTGTACAGTTTTTCTTCTATTCTAAGCTTTCTTGTCTTTCTGAAGGAGACCTGTGTTGGCGAGGTTCCACCACCTTTGAGGCGTCATTCCAAAAGTTAGAAGAGTCAGAGGAGATCAGATCGCTGTGTCACGTGTTCCTTATTTTCCTTTCATATTTGGGATTTCCTCTCCGCTCCTTCTTTAACATTGTGTACCTGTTTTACTTCTGTTTCTATGAAAAATTGTTTCTGTCGGTTCTTCTCACCCATCCTCCCCTCTTTCGAACAGTTGTTGTGATGTGGTTGGCTTTGGTTGCATAACACACTTCCACGTACGCCTGTGTCTGCTCAGCACGTGAAGTCCTCAAAGTTGGTCTGGCCCGGATGGTGAGGTAGCATGTTGCCAGGATACGACGATGGCGTACGCAAGTTCTCACAAGGAGTCTGAGGAGGGAGACAGAAACAAGATGTTGCTGCTCAGATAGACAAAAGTCCAGTACTCAAGTACAGTTTTCTCAGTATTTAGAGGAAAAACCGTTGTAATGACTGACGAAGATGGATAGAACAACAAAAAAAGGCAGATGTGAGAAGTTGGATATGCATCCTTTGTCTACATGTTACACTTTTTGATGGTTCTTTCTTCTAGTTTCCTTCATCTCTATCTCCTCACTTTTTCTTTTCACTCATCCAAAAATTTTTGATTTCTCCTCATTCACTCAGTGACAGTGGAAATGAAGACCTGAAGTGTGCAACGGCAACGAAAACCAAAGTGGAAGGTCAAGGCGGCGGCCTACTGACATGGCGTTTCACATCATCCAGGCTCAGCACAGCTCCACGGTCGTTGTTGTTGTGGCCTTTGTGTTTCTTCTTCACGCATCTACACAGCTTGTACTTGATTACCTGAAACATGGGCAAAGAAACCGCACACCTTCTGTGTCAAAAGATCCAGGAATTAGGAATTAAGATTCCACTCGCTTGCTCTTACACACACACACACACACACACACGCGTGAGGAAACAGCAGGTCCTGCAGTACATGACTGTGGTTGAATGATGATGGATCAGTAGAGTTAATCTATAAAACATATTAACTGTTTAAAGTATCTATAATGTCGAATATGTGACACAATATGATATATGGCTTCCTAATGATGCTAACGACAACATTTAGAATAATTAGCATAAACATATGGCCTAATTATCTTTATTGGTATCAATACTGTGAAAGTCTCCCTCTCTCTCCCTCTGTCTCGTTCTCTCTCTCTGTCTCCCTCTCACACACACACACAAACACACTTGGCTAAGGAAATGCATATTCTGAAAGCATATGCAAGAGCGCATGCACAAAATCATGAACAGAAACACAAAAAGGCTCTTTGCTTGGCTGGCGGAAGAAAACCTGAAGCAAGCAGCAGAGAGTTACTCTAATGAGAATAGACTGAAACATCCCGACCAATTTAAAATATAATACATCCAAATGTTAATGTATTCAGTGTGGCTCAGTGGTATGCGCTGATGTGTGCGTGCAAAAGATGTGTGTTATGCACTCAGCTGAAGGGGACACACTGTCTGTCACAACTGCTAAAAACACATCTTGAGGTAAAAGCTGGCATTATGTGAACATCTTTATTTGCAAATAGGCTAATTGTATAATAATGGAGCATCACACATTTGGATAAAAAGCTTAAGCGTGTGTGTGTGTGTGTGCATTTGTATTCTTTAGGCACATTAGGTGTCTAATTGTGACTTTACCTCATATAGATAGTCAAAGAGTTCAAGGATGGTGAGGATGCTGGCCCCGATGAAGAGACCCATCTGACCTCCAATGTCACCTGATCAGACAGACAAAAAAGCTCAGATTGTAAATTCAGGACAGAAATCTAAAGTCATCCGTGCGTGCGGATACAAGCTCTAAAACATGCCTCCAAAAATGTTGTTTCCAGTGTGAAAGCAACGCAGTGGAACAAAAAATATGGATCTTGGATGTGGTTGAACTTTCACGCTACATTAAAGAGACAGTTCTGTGTCTTCTGGGATCAAAACGCTTATTATATATATATATATATATAAAAAAAACATGATTTGCCTTACTGTCACTTCAGATAAAAAAATCCCCCAAAACAAACAGAAAAAAGGAAACCCATCACATCTGCTACGCAGCTCTCTGAACATTATCTCCTCCCACCAAAACACACAACAGTCGTTTTCTTACCCAGAAGGCCTGCCAATTCATACGCTTTCTTCTGTTCGATGGTTTCATAGTTCAGTGCTTCAAAGAAGATGTCCAGGACAAGAATGTTATCGCTGCAAACAGAGGGGGGAAATGCAGCCATAATATTAGGGACGTATATTTTTATTATGTATCAGATTGTCGTGCAGCAGGATGCCAGACAACACGCGGCGACACTTTTAGAGTCGTTTTCTTGGGGCTAACATATTAAATGAAGTTTTCCTTTCATTTGAGGCCGCTCTGTCCATTCTCTTGACATCGGAGCAGAGTGGATTGATGGCAACGTCCTTCTTTTTTCCCTGTTTAGAGCAGCTCCCTCACTTACTGCACGTAACAGAGCAGGTGTGTCGAGTTAAGCAAACAAGCGCTGCCACTAATTTCCCTAGTTGGCTCTGGCCACTGAGGAAAAACGAAGGAAATGATGACGCCGCTTTGATTCCACACGGTGATCAGTTGCTGAAAAGGTGTTGTGTTGTATTTTGTTCTTTCAGTTGAAAATGATTAAAAAATAAAAATAAAAAACAACCTGGATTAGTTTCTAGGCCCGAGGCAAGTCTATTTTGGTTCCTGAATATCTTGGTTGCTGGAACGAGACATGACAGCCCACGGGAGCCAACATCAAAACCAGAACCGGACTTTGTAATTTCCTTTTTTTTTTGTTTTGTAATTAAAGCACTGCTTGGGTGTAGTGTTGCATCTTAACAGGAACTCCGGGGCCGAAGGCTAAACTAAAGTGACTAACTGCAAATTACATCTGGAGTTGTGGAGATGGAAGTGCAGTGATGCCGCAGCATCTGCTCCTTTGCAAGCACGGAGACATATTCCAACTCAATCCCTTGCAAACAGCATGAAGAACAAACATAACCAACAAATATATTGAAATTACAGAGGTAACTGTGCTTTGTGTCTGCTTTTTTAAAACCTTAGGCTCAGGCACACAGAGACAGAATTGAAAAACTACAAGCACAAATAACACTTTTATGTTCAACCACTAACATTCCTCTGGTATCCTTGCTGGAATTCCAGGTTTAGATTTTATTTTTACGGCTCTAATTGCTGTGTCTGCTTGTGTTAAATGTATTGCAATTGATTCTCTCCACCTGTTTCATTAATAGACTGCAAATTGCATTGAACACAGTAAGTGGCTAAAGAAATCTATGTTTTCTATCTGTGGGTTTTAAAAAAACACAGAAAAAGAGCACAAAGAAGAGAAGGAAAAGCCACATGATAGGTCCTCCTCTCTCCCTAGGGGTTTGTTTTTCCAGCAGTGGGACTGCGCTCTGTGTTAATTATCCTGTCCTCAACAGGCGGAACAGATAAAAGAAAGCATCACTGCCGAAGCACCGTCTTCTGTCCCTGAATTACTTTTGATCGATTCCAAACTCAGAAGCACAGAAGTGCTTGGTGTTGCAGATTAATGCTGCTTGAAATGTCCTCATATTTCCTCCCTCCGCTTTGACCCGACTTCGCTGTGGTGGAACAAATGACTTTGACTGCAGCTTTAATTAAGTTAAATGTGTACGTTTGAGGAATTATTCAAGCCAAGACTACTAGCTTCTCACCCGGAACCTCATTCAGAGAGTGCTTTGACTTTTTTCGGAGCCAGCCCTGGTCCTCAACACATCTGGAAAAGTTGTGTAAAGAGACATAATGTCTGAAATTGCGACATATGGTTTTCATGATTAGGAAAAGTACTTGAGATGTGCTGGCTATCCACAAACTACACATCTGTGATGGTTCTTCAGGAAGGAATCCAGCCTCTAAACTCACTGGAGTGTAAACACCAGATAAATCCAGAGCTACTGTGGGGATGCAGGGAGGGACAGATGTCGGGGGAATCGTGCCAAAACGGCACAGCTGCTTATTTTCAAGCCTGTACGCTTCTTTTAAAGTTGTTTTAAACCCTAGATCATCAGGTAACGTAGACGGGAAGGCACAAGCAAACCAAGCTATTTTTGAGGGAGAGCATTTCTATTTTTTGGGGAACTTGCTGCGACAGCTAAAAAAGTAAAGCAGCTCTAAGAAAACAATTTCTACTTTGGATGAATTGGATGTGCTGTGCCGGAACATCCGACTTACGCGATGTACTGCTCCGTCTTGTTGAATTTCTTTGCGAGGTACTTGGCTGACGCCTTGCTGGGTATCTTGACAAAGGACATCTCTTTTCCGTATCGCGTCAGGTTGCACGGCGTCTCGCACACGCAGTAGTCGTTGTCCCTCTCCACGAGGAAGTCTGAGCAGTGAAGCAGGCAGAGGGAAATGGGGGGAGGAGGACCACGTGGAGGAGGAGGAGGAGGAGAATAGTCACAGGAGTGTGATGGAAAAGTTCAGCGCTTTGCCTGAGGCTTAATTGCTACAGAATCTATGATCCTCCTCTGTCATCCACATGGATCAGGTGCGCTAAACAGGCTTACTGGAAAAACAATGAACACATGCAACGTACAGAAGTAGCTCCTTACCCAGTGCAGGATCTGCACACTCCTTGTACTGCTCCGGGGTGCAGTATGGGGCATCTCCTACACAGAAAAGCCAGAAAAAAACCAATTCTGGTTTAAAAAAATTAAAATCTTAGTGAAGACACTGTAATTTTCTAAAAAGCTTCAATTCTTGACATACAACAGCGTGACCTCTCTTCTTTATCTGTGCTGTTTATCAAACGCTGCTATCAGATTACTGTCCTTGGCTATAAATTTGTTAACCTTTTTTTTTTTTACTTCTGCTGCCTCTGAGCTACACCTTCTCCCTCCTCATATTTCCCAGCTGTGCAGCCCTTCTTCATCTTTTAGCCAAGCACTAGTCAAGAGATGTGCTGGAATCATGAAATCCGCATTTCATGATCTATCAGTTTCAAAACGAAGATGCACCACATCATTATTTTTTTAAAATAACAGGCTTGTGTCAGGGGGATAGAGGAGATGAAGGGCATAAAGCATGGACTCAGGGGTCTGCACTGTGGTCTCACATGATTTAGCCGCACATTTCTTAAAAGGTAGTTGCTGATTCTAAAAAAAAAAAAAAAAACACTGGCTGCCTCCTAGTATGCAAGCATGGATTAAAAAACCAAAAGCACTTCCGATTGTAGGGGGAGACTAATGGTAATTAGACAGGTGGAGATGGAGTGGAGCTTAACAGATGGCCGATCCACCATGCAAAGCCTCTTTTGAATTTGCTGTCAGCGGTGCTGCATAAAGATTAAATACTAGGTGCAACCTGCTGTAATCACTTAACAACTTTAAAATGACTGACTCTCCTGTTATCTAGGCCATGTGGTTTTACTAGCAAGAAAAAAAAATCATCTGACAGCAGTCATAAAATCAGGCCCTGTAAGACATGAAGATGTGGTCCCTACCAGGCATGTGGACCATTCGGCAGTTGCAGTTCTCCACCAGGTATCGCGTCTCACAGTCGATCCTGCAGGCCGTGATGCTGTAGCTGCTGAAGAAGTCTGAATCCATCGGTGTGGCCTTGCAATCACCCCAGGGCGGAGGCAGGTATGTCAGCTGAGAAAGATGGAGGCGCCAGAGCAGAACCACTTTGAGCAAACTGTCTATTGAACACCTCCGCTTGTGGGTGAAGTATTAATGCAGTGATTTGACCTTTCTGTCAACATTGTGACAAATGCCTTCATCTGTCCTGGGAAAAGCCGATGCGCATTTATTTAACATGGCAATGAAAAGGAATCTCATTTCAACCCAACGGCCAACATGTGCACACCAGAGACTGTCGTGGGCGCTTCTCTACCTACGCTTCTCTCATTCCTACTCTCCCTCTGTGCTTCCATTGCGGTGCCCACACTTCATAGAGGAATTAAGTAGCATCAGCTGTTTAGGACAATGGTGATGCTGTAAATTACCAGGTAGCATAAATGCCTTTGCCACAGGTCCCCGTTCTGACATTTAATCCTTTCGTATTGATGCGCAGGTTTTTCATTGCTTCTGCTTAACCAGAGCTGTAAAATTTTAATTTACTTGGAAGCAAACACTGATTCTTACACAAGACACAGCGAAATCAGTGTGCTGTAAATCTGCCACCTTGAATACACTTCATATTGCCCTTTTTTATGCAAAATTGGTCGCAGAGAATAACAAAATGTAAAAAGCTACTGTGTAAATTACTGTTACTGTAAAGCCACTGGGATATTTTTTTAAAATATTGACACAACTAAAGAGATTGGATACGTGAAGCACTCAAGCTGGAAAACAATCAGTAACTACAAAGACAAAAAAACCCCCACATACACATCATAGATGTGGCGATACAGTGACGGTTTTCGTTTTCAATTCAACCTTTACATTATAAAAGTATGCCAATTAAGAACCAATTCTTTTGTAGCTATGACAACATGCATATGCTTTTTTTTGATGGTGTGGGTAAGTGAAGCGCCCACACAGACCTACAGAGAGCAAACTCAACACAGGAAGTCCTTTTGTAGGCAAGGATCAAACCCGTTTCTATAAGGAGTTCTGTGTGGGTTTTTCCTCTAGGTACCCTACTTTTCCTCCCTTAGCTAAAAAACCAAGCAGCTTGACTGGAAAGTGGAAGTTGTAATTGAGAAAGTGAAACGTGCATCCCGCAATGGACTGGTGATACTTCCGTGATCCATTTCACAACAGCTGATATGCAGACAGATGATTTTTGATAATTAATGTCTTAACTGCTGTTAATATCATCATGTTAAAGTTTTGTTTCTTTTTTTTTGTTTTTTTTTTACTTTAACAAATGCCCTAACTCTTTGAATAAATACAAATGATTGCGAGATGTTTCAATTTGAGATAGATGCACTCTAGCTACCTTAGAAATTTGAAATGACCTTTCTTAGCAATCTTTTTGAAATGCCACTGAGGTAAAAAAATACAAAAAAAAAAAAAATCACCTAAAGGCTCAGTTGATTAACTATGGCAGCTAGTAACAATTAAAAACCACTTCGAGTCCAACTTTTGATAAATAGAAAAAAAACAAAATAATTGAAAATATGCATTGACTAAAATATTGTATTTAATCAGCAGAGAAAAAAAAATCTATTGCAGGACGTGCATGTCCTATAGTAACGCGCTAATAATATTGATTCATTAATGCTTTCTTGTTCCAGCAGCTGTGGTTCCATCATCAGCTTGAAGAGTTTATTACTGTGTGCTCACACAGAAATAAATTGAAGGTTGCTGCGTTCTGATTAAGAAAACTGCCTTTACAATTTATCCTGCAGTGCTACAAGAAGCATGGTGCTGCCTGGCACATGTGCAGGAGCGATGGAGGAAGCTGAGGATGGCGTTAGCAGGGGTGTGGAGTGGAACTGAAAGCCCAATGTGATTTTTCTGCTTATTCTAAAATAAAAGACCTTTAACAAAGTCACAGAAAACTTAAAAAGCATTTAAGAGGGTCGGCGGACCGATGATGGAAGCACGCACTTTAATTGTAAATACGCTAAAAAATGCAAAGAAAGTGGGAATTTAACTGGCAATTGATTTGTAGAAAGACTGAAGAGAAAAAACAAAACAAAGGGAGAAATCTCAGCCGAGGATGAACAACGGTTGATGGACACTTTTGTTATTCATGGGTAAAGGAGAAAGTGCAGACTTCACTTTTGTGGCGTCACAGTGACAGCTTGGCCGCCTGAAAGGAACCAAACAGTTTTACACCAAAAGACTGCTGAGGTAAGGGGTTCAAGGGCTGTGAGGGTCTCTATCTCAACAATAATAAATAGAAAAAGACACTGCTGAAAAGAGAAGAATCACTTTAGAGACATTTCTGCATGCAAACAATGGGTTTTCTGCAGAAGCTGCATGTGAAATGCCAGTGCACCCTCCGTGACCCGAGGTCAGCTTCCTTTTCTCTTTGGCATTTATCATGCAATTATTGTGAGAGTTTGATTCGATCTGGCTGTGTGCTCCCCCAACACAGCATTATTCACGCTTCAGATGAAAATCTTCATCGGACTGACTAGGACAGATTTGCTCATGTTGACTGGAGGTAGTGTGTGTTCTGACAGTGATACCGAGTGGACAAAAAACTACACAGTGCCCCAACTGCGACTTCATTTAGTGACTGTCTTCACGCCGAAGGCAACAAATCAGGTTATAGGTAAAAGCTTTAGGTAAAGTTGAAGCAAAAAAAAGGACAGCGGGCCTTCTCAGCGATCATTATTGATAGCTCAACCCAACTTCTGCCTAGAACACAATCCATTTCCAAGGCAAAATAGTTCTATACTTCCTTCTAGCAAAAGCATGATTACGGTTACCCTTGAAAGACAGATGGTGCAGTGTTGACTGTATACCCTAGGAATCTGCTAAAAGCCACCAACAGGGTCAGAATCAAGTATATCAAAACCTCGTAAATGGCT
>CAAE01015043.1:244433-278743 GCA_000180735.1 Tetraodon nigroviridis | reverse complement strand
TTCCTCCCTTCACCTGGCTGCTAACAATAACTCACTGGGACACAATGACTTTCTAGCCCCGCTTTCTCTAAATGAATAACTTAGCTGCCACCAAAACACCAAGAACCAAATCAGCATCATGAAAACAGTCTTTATGCTAATGATACCCGAATAAATAATAGTGAATATCTTCAATTCTCCATTTCCAAAGCTGGAAGATATTGAATGTTGAAAAGAAAAAAAAAACATATCCAATGGATGCAACCATTGTGATACATTATCACAAACCAAAAACTTCTCTTTCATTAAGATACTGCCATCTTTTGTTCCCACTGTTCTTGTGGTACTGCAGTAACATCAGAGCCGTCCAGAATTTCCTTTATAAATAAAAGAAAAGCTTATTAAAGTGTGATCTTTATACCAACAGCAGAATTGGACCATCTTCAAATTACTGTCAAATCCACCAAAATAACGTAGAGAACAAAAAATAAATAAATCTGCAACAATCAGGAACTATAAAGAGCAGAGACTGGGGAAAGAATATCTGCCTCTTAGAAAAGAAGAAGAGCATATACTTAGGAGCCTTACATGCCAAATAAATATCAGAAAGGCTGAAAGCAACCAGGGGGCTATCGAAGAGTGAGGGAGCCATTGAAGCCTTCGCCGAGAGAAAAAAGGTACCAACGGGAACAAAGAAAAGCAAGTGCACAACCAGAGATTGCTGAAAGAGAAGATATTCCAGCAGCCCCGGTTCTACCCACATCGAAGGTACTGGTGTTCATTTAATTTAAAATGGGAGATAACGAAGACCAAGGGTCAAGATTGAGAAGAGGCTTCCTGTAACCTCTGCGGGTTGGGGTACGCTTCAGAGGAGGGACCAGCAGTTAAGTCCATAAACACAATGGCAAGAATGAACCAGGTGACCTCACTGTTCCAGTGCTCTGAGAGAAAAAAAGAATCCCGCCATTACAGAGCTGATGGTGGGTTATTAGACTGACCACTGATCTATTCTTCTCTGAATCTGAGAAAAAGACATTTCAAGCCTTCCTCTGGCAGCCAGCAAGAATTTGTGTTTTTAGAAAGAAACAAGAGAAATAAGAAAACAAACAAAGAAAACCAGAATGAATGTTAAAATGCACCACTGATGGAAAGAGAAAAGTCCATGTTTACATGCAAACATTAGCAGACATTTGTATTTTGGTTAAAAGGGTCTGTAAGTCCAGTCCCTCCTCCTTCAGCTTACCAGTCTCTCCCCATACAGGCAAATATTCATCCTGCTGGATGTCCAACATCAGCTCCAGGCCATTGCCCATCCCGCCTTTCATGGTCACCAGGAGGGGCTGTCCGTTCTTTCCAGAATTGAAGGTGTAGCACTTTCCATAGCGTGTAAATATCTAAAAAAACAAAAAACAAGACAAGGATTTAACCTCTTATGCATGTGCAGGAGATCTCAGTTGCTCTCCTGGTGCTGGGGAAACATTTGGCAGAACTGAAGAATCTTTAAAAGAAGAAGGAAGCCTGCAGACTTTTGAGAGATTCTGGTCACATCTAAAACGTCAAAATTAGAACGCTGGAAAAATTTAACCATTTAAATGTATCAACCACATAATAATTGACAAGTCAGGGAAAAAGAAGTGCAATAAATGAACAAGTAAATGCTTAGTCAGATGATTCATCATCCAGTTTTGGGCTGCTGTCTCCATAGGATTAATGGACTCATAAATATCTGACAGAAGCAATGAAACTAGCATATGTTCCCTTTTAGAAAGCTAAGCTTGGAGAATTTCGGAGCTTTAGTGTTCTGGTCTCACAACTGGAACAGAGTAAATATTGTTGTTTTTGTTATTCCACAGCCGTGAATCCACACTGAACAGAGTTCTTTGGATTAGAACAAAGCTTGCAAGATTGCTACAAATGACCAGCCAGCCGGGTGGGAGCCTGGTTCTCTGAACCCCGTCCGGATTCACAACATCAGCAAGCACAGCAAGCAACATGACCTATTGGTAAAGAGATGATTGCCCCTGAACTAATGGATGTCTAATCGAATCAGGGACATTAGGAGATGGAAACTCAAGGTTGGGCTCCAACATTAAATGTTGCCTTTTGTATGTTGTCGAGACACCCGGTCGCTGACCAAAAGCTTTCTTTTGCACAATTAACTTAATATTAACCTTTGAAGTTTGGCATTCAGCAAATGAGCGGACTAATCAGAGGAGGCATGTGAAAAGAAGGTATGACTAAAAGAAATGACAAAGTAATAATACAAAAAATGTCCGCTTTAGCCCTTTAATACCCGTGCCGCCGTCGGATAACTAGACTGAAAAGCAGTTTGCAGAAAGAGCCACTTTTTATTTATTTATTTTTGCTGAGAGGGAGCAAATATTGAAGCTGTAATTCTCCTAAATGGTGTGCGAGGTCCTCAGAAATACAGTAGATGCTGTTTATGGCGTCGGTGACACGAGTCAAACATCAGCACTTTCATGACAAATGACCTAAATGTTGCAAACAGCAGAGGTGCAGGACGGAGATCCTGTATTCCAACGCAATGTTCCACAAATGAGACGCTATCATACATGAGCCCTGCTCAGTGGAGTGTGCGGGAAAGAATGAGGCGTGGATCTGCTCTCCAACGCGGTCACGCGGGAGCTTTTAGGATGCAGAGTGGTGAAACGTAATAAAAAGCCCTTCGCTGTTTGGATGTGATATGAGATTTGAGCTGATTGAGTAGCAAAAATAAAGTGAAAAGCTGTGTCCGCACAGCCCGGCGATGTGCAGAAAACAAACCTCGGATACAAGGACGGAGTACTGTGTCCCGAGGCTGCCTTCCATCACAGTCAGATCACTCTTCATCGCTGTTCTCTGAAATCTGAGCCTTATCAAAACCACCAGCAGACAAAAGTTGCTGTTAGTGACTGATTCTGGAGGAGAGACGCAGTGCTGCTCACCGTGAGAGGCGATATGCAGATCAGCATCCAGGACACAGCGATAAGGCCATTTTTTTAAGAGCCACTGAACTTTTGAGCAATGAGACGCACGTTCTCGATATCAAAGATGCTGACGTGATTTTATATGTGCAGCTGCCGTTTGTGTCCTACGTGTCCATCGTACGGTGATTAACTGCAGGACGTGTGTAGCCAGAGTTGCTGTGGTAACCGTTGGATGGTGCAAGCTGCTTTGAGCAAGGCAGCGGCGGGTGCTTGCGGCGACCTTGGGGAGTCGGGATTCTTCTTTGTGCTCCGTACCTTTAAAGCTTGCTCAGAATGGACGATGTTTTCACGTCTGCCACCTGGGAGAAACTCAGGCATGCCGTTCACTTGGCCGTTGCTGCAAAAAATCACCGCCGCAACATCTTCAACATCTCGGTATCGTGGCCGTAGCAGGGCCACGGTTGGAGACAAACGCTGGGAGAGACGGGGACTCTGTAGCAATGTCACAGGCTTTTATTTGCTGAATAATTCACAGAGACAGCCCAAGACCATGGCGACGGCCCTCGGCGATCTGTTACATGACAGTGTGACAAAGATGCACAAGCTGTTCGGTGAAGTTGCCACTAAGCTTCTTACCATGAAAACTGAGAACACACAAGTGCAGCGGCATTATCCGCATTTTCCTTGGCATTAAATAACCTTGACCACAACAAGACGCGCTGCTATTCCTCGTCATATTTTAGTGGTGTTCAATAAATGCGACACATATAATTTAGCAAAGAGCTCCTAGTATAGATGTATCTGACGGGTTTTATGACCCTATCAACCCACATGCTAACCATCAAAGGCTGCCGATGAATCAGTAAATAAAACTTTCAGCAGTAGCAGCAAACTCAATCATTTGATAAGGTTCCAGAAACTTTGGGAATTCTACACCCCTCTTTTTAGCACCCCTCTTTTTATCTGAGTCCCCCTCTTTCTATCCGAGTCCCGCTATCTGATGTCAGTTGATGTTCCACTGAGAACACTTTAAAAAGGAAGTGAGAATGCTGCTGCTGTCCAGTTGACCCATAAATGTGTTTTCAGAAATACATACAGCAATACAGATCCAGGGACAGAGAAGAAGTATTTAAAAAAAAAACCCCAAAAATCTATCAACCAAACAGCGCTTTATGGCCCACTGAGCAGATATTCTGTTGACCAGTGGATTGTGGATCAGGCCTTGACATGAACTTTTAGAGCCAAAAACATCAGGAAGCTCTGGAAGTTCTCGGTGCGAACGGCGCCATCTAGTGGCGAATGTACGAAACGAACATCGTTAACGAGGATGAATAACGCCACAGCTGGCTGTGCGCGGGCTCCCGCACTGACCACTAAATACTTTGTGTAAATTAAATGCAACCAAGTGGAACTCCGTCGTGAGGAAGCCCTAATGTCTTTGACCTCACAGAGATGCCTGATTTCGACCTTGCTGGTCTGGCAGAGGAGCTTTAAACCCGCACCTAGGCAGCTGGAAACATGATGAAGCACATGAATGTGGCCCAGAGGAAATTATTGGAGAGCAAAAGTGGGCTACAGCATGAAGGATATCAAAATTCACCGTGCAACCATAAAAAACAGTCTCCAAATGAATGCTAATTTGCTTTGGGTATCCGCAGCTGTTAGAAAGACAAGTCTGGAAGGCAATTAATGCCTCAAAGTAGAGTCGGTCTTCCCCAGAAAGCTCCTAACATCAATCTTTTGCTTAGGGCTGATTTTGTTATTGCATTTGCTCCATTACAACAGAAGTAAAACTGCAATCAACCTACCAATATGCCAAATAAACAACTAAGGCCGGGGATGCTTAAGTTTACCGTTTGCACTTACATACTTGGTCGTGCAAGGCTCCCGAAGGCTCAGCTACTTTCAACAGGGAAAAAAAAAATGCTGCTTGGTCATGCTTGTGCCCTGACTTCTGTGAAGTATATTTTTCAGTGAGCACAGG
The DNA here is from genome assembly GCA_000180735.1 of Tetraodon nigroviridis. Lineage (NCBI taxonomy): Eukaryota > Metazoa > Chordata > Actinopteri > Tetraodontiformes > Tetraodontidae > Tetraodon > Tetraodon nigroviridis. The sequence continues at coordinate 273,853 of CAAE01015043.1, read as the reverse complement.
CTGCCTTTCAGCCCTGGAACTTTTGTTTGCTTTGCTTTGCTTGTTGGCCAAGGTCCCTGCATCGCTGCATTTTTTGCAAAGAAGACACAGCATTTGCAATCGACACGTCTCCTAAATCCCCCTCCCGCTGCATTAGCTTTCAAACATGTTTTCATCAGAACTCAAAGGCTGTGTGTTATCAAGCGCTACCCAGGTGATGGTCCGTCGTTGTCAGACACCTCCAGTGAGTCAGAACTGAATTACATTTTAGGCCTTTGGATGGCACAAATGATTTGTTTGCAGGCTTTGCCTTCGGCTTCGACGTGCCCATTCCACAGATTATCCAGGCAGTAAATTTAAGATAGATTCACCGATACAATCCAAACAAAGCCAGCGTTGCTGATGAGTGGGGCTTATGGGCTTACATGTTGTTGCATAGATTGTGCAACTGAAATCAATCTCTGAGGACTGCGAGTGAAGAGGGTCCCGCAGGATGAGAATTAAGCAGCCGTGCTGCTGGAGCACGTATGACGGAAGATTGAGCTGCGGCTGGAAGGGAAGGCCAGAGCGACCAACAGACACGGAAGTATAGCTGCACCGGTACACAAGTCAATATCTGTGGAAGCCCAACGCATCAAGAAAGTCTCCTCTGACTCTTCCACATCACTTCTCAAGTACTTCTGATTTAGTTTAGATCTAGTAGGTCTGACCAAAGGCACTGACCAAAGGAGCTGCAGCACCCCCCTGTTGGAAGGATTTGGTGCTGTTTGTATTACATTGTCTCCATATTAGCTTTGGTGTTCTGCTCAGCCGTCTGACTCTCTTGGTATGAATCATAAGAAGCAACGATATTTTTTATGACTTCACTGACAAATCTTGTCAAATGAATGACTCCAGCAGTCCTGCTGGGTGTGCACAGACTGAAGATGGAGGCAAGCTTGGGAACGTGGCAAAGCTGCTGAATTCGACTGAATTCTTAGATAGAACTTTTTGACTTTTCAGTAAGAGATCCACAACCGTGATGTTTTGCTTCGTGCGTGGGCGGAATCGTGACATGCAGCAAGAGCACATCATCAAACGGGTTTGTGTAAAGAGTGAATAAAAGGTCAAATCTGGCATAGCGTGCCAAAAAAATATTCCGTCTGCTGAGGATGAGTCGTTCCGGAACCCAAACCCATATGTTACTTATCACAGATAGATGGAGGGGCATTTATAACAACAACAAAGGGGATTTTAATTGAATGTTAGAAGAGCTTTAAACCTCAGACTCCTTGTACAATCAAAAGCATTTGACCTTTGAACACACTCATTTATCACTAATGGCTCCGTCATTCTTTTGTGTGGAGGGTTAGTGGGGTTGTGGAAGTGTGTGTGTGTGTGTGTGTGTGTGTGTGTGTGTGTTGGACGTTCTGAAGTTAAAATCAAGAGGTGAACTTTTGCCACACACTCACGGTGCTGAAATTGCGCGGGCCACAGAGCTCCCCTTGGAAGCGGCAGTACAACAGCATCTCCTCCAGCTGGTGGCCGAGCCGGTCCAGGAGCTGCCTCATCGACGGCTGGGACTCCCGCGGAGGAGGCAGAAAGTGATTGAAGTCTAAAATCCGAGACAGAGGGGACCACGGCGCGTCGCCGCCGTCGCCGTCGCCCCGCAACGGTATGAGCGCGTCTCTCGCGGCGGGCGTAATTTGCCAGTTCTTCCCGAAAACTCCCAGCCACCTGCCCGCGCTGAAGATGTCCGTTTTCTTCATGCGCCTCGGCAGCAGCAGGTTCTGGTTGCAGATGGTGACGGCGGGGAAAACGAGCCGCTTGGCGTACACCATGTGCGCTTTGGTGTACACGGGCGAGGAGAGCAGGTACCGGACTCTGTTGGAGGACCAGGTGAAGAGCAGAGCCAGAGCTGCCAGAAACGCCAAGAGCCACGCGATCCTCCGCGGATACGAGCCGCTGATGAAGATGTGCCTTAAGCCATGGAAGGTGGTGTGTTTCAAAAAGAGCTTCCCGGCCTCGGCGAGGGATCCCTGGCCCCGCGGTTTGGATCTTGACGCGTCACACTGGCACATTTTGGATAAAGAGCGACGCGCTCTTCCCACGTCGGAGCCGCTGTGGCCGCACTCAGGCGGCTGCTGTTTGTGAAAGACTTAGCAGAAAGAGAGGGAGAGAGAGGGGGGAGAGAGAGAGAGAGAGAGAGAGAGAGCGCTCTTCGAGCATCAGTCTCTTGCGCCGATGGGGGAGGATCAGTTAGTCAGACGCGCAGGCAAGCGAAGTTACGCGGAATAATTTAATGTTCTTGTGTGCAGCAACAGGAGTCCAGAGGACCATTTCATCAAGATTGCACGCACTTAGTCTTAGAAATAATGAAACAAGGCTCCAGTGACTAATGAATTCCACTACAAACACCAACACTCTTGGTTTTCTCTCCCTCTCTCTCTATCTTTTTCTCCATGCCATTACAGACACAAAGGTGTTCCCTAGAAAAGTTGGCCTTAGAAGCCACTGAATATATTTATCTTCCTTTCCAAGGCTGTCACACACGTACGCCGCAAGCTTGCATGTTAATCGCTCCTGGCTGCGGGAGTTTCTTCCTCGAAATGGAGCACTGAAGTATGGAAAGTAATTCAGGGAGGCTTTAGTCGCTCATTACTGTGCCACCGTTTAAATTTTTAATATTGCAATTTCAGTGCGGCATCCCCCCTCCCAAACAGCTTATCAGGATTAAACAAGGCTAATATTTCTCCCTGCTGGTTTACTGATTTGACAAAAAACGCCAACACACTGTTTAATTCATACAAGTACTCCAAGCATCCCAGATTTATAGCCTTGAAGGGGTTGAACACATCATTGGCACCCTCTCACTCCCATGGGCTGCTTAAGTGGTGGTTCATGCCTAGCTGCTCATCATCGCCTAAGCTCCGGTCCACGGGGGACCGTTCGATTCTCACTCTACTTTTGGACACAATGAGTGTGTGTTTGCAAGTTCCCAGCATGACTCCAGCAAATGGGAGCTGGGACGTGGTATAGGAACGGTTCAAAAAAGGCCAGTTTCTGAGTTTCAGGGCTGCATGGATGTACAAAGCCAACATTTCAATCTGATTTGTCAGATTAAGTCACCTCACTTTAATTTGCCGCCCCGGATGGGGTCTAGAGCTGAAACGTAGCCACGAAACATGTCCCACCCAGCTTCTGGTCTGCGCGCCTGAGCCGTGGGCCTCAAGCATTCTACTGCACCAGCAACCGGTCAGACGTCAATCAGAACGGAGGACAGCGGGAACAGTCAGTGCTCCGCTGACACAGCTGGGATGGTTTCCGCTGTGAAGGGTTCTTGCCCAGCTTCTATTGACAATCTGCCTCATTATGATCTCCCAAACATGACGGGAAGACAGGAGACGCAGCATTTCAGTGGGTGCCAGTGTTCCTGTCTGGGTGATCCGAGACATTTGTGAGTGTGAACCCACAAATCTGGACTTGGAAATCTTATTTCAGTATGAACGAAAGCTTTATTAATGCACCACCACTCGGGCTGTCTGCAGTTTTTTTCTCCAGGCTGCTAATGGGAGACAGAAACCAAAATCCTCAAACACTGCTGATGATTCCAACAGTGACAACAAATCAAGCCTGAAGTTAAATATGACCAGGAAAATGTCCAAAAAAATGGTAGAAAATGCAGAGTTGGAGGTGAAACACTGGTGTTTAGGGGGGAACCCTTAGCATTCACATTTAATTAACTCAGAGAATATAAAACTTTGTTAGTGAAGTTTGCAGATGGCAGGCAAACTAGGTTCAATCTGCTCACCTTGTATTTGTTTCTTTGCTAAATTAATAAAAAAAGATTTCCGCTGTGAGTGTCGATGGGTCAAACAGGTGACTGAGCTAACAAGGTAGTTAAATTCGACAGAGCTTTATTTTTTTCCTCTTTCTCAGACCTTTTAATGAACTATACGACAACCGCAGGCGCATTAGTATCAGCAACTGCATTAGCAATAATTGACTGATAATGGGGCAGCACAATAATGTAAAATCACATATTCCTGAAGCCATGCTGCTTTATTTGCTGTACCACACATTTTATTAAAAAAATATATACATTTTTAATTGTATGCATTTTGGGCTCTTTGGTGGATCCAGTTGTGTTTTGAGAAAAACATCATTAATTGTGTATAAAGACATGATGCACATGCTTTTTATTAGAAAAACAAGGCTGCATTATTACCACGCTGGTCGCTGTTCAACAGCTATAAAGACATCCCCCCATCATGTTAGCATGAGCTCACAAGACAGATACAGACAATTTCGAACATTAAAGCTAGCTTTTATAAATGCTAAATGTAATGTTTGATATATTTTATACAATTTTCATATATGAATCATTCATATTCTGCAGATTGTCTTAATTTTTGTGCTTTATTCACTTTTTTAGATGGATTTTCCTCTGCATGAAAGTCAGACGCACTGCTGACATTTCATTTTTGCCTTACAAAAAGGTCAAATGCTTCCTACGGCACTGCGTTCTTTTAATCTACCAGGCTGTGGTCTGACCAGTCGATACCTCACCCCCCCACAGAGAACGATGACAGTGGGAACGCTGGAAGAGCCTCGCGCCGCTGGTGGGGATTAGGGCAACCAAACAGCACTTTAGTAGCTCTCTTTGAGCCCCCGGGTTTATCAAAGACACAAAACCTTCTGATTCCTCATGTCCACCAAAACACAGATTATTATTATGCCGCCAACCTCGGCAGACACCTGTAGCTGCACTCTTTCCTGTTCATCGTGTCTGCTCATGGACACCAACAGCGATCTCATCAGCAGCAACTCATTGTGAACTTCCTACTTCCAGTTTCTCATGTGACTGAGGAAATACAAGCTTGATTCCTGATAAGGAATTTTTGAATGTCCTTATTTATTAAACAGGCTCCACATCTAAAGGTAAAAAGATGTCGAGCCTCAGGATTCAGGGATTTTGAATTGAAGGATTCTGCAATACTAGGTCAGTAAAGTCATCAGATCGATATAATGATGCAGCGTTAATCACCAAAGACCTCCCAATGAGTCAAGTTTTTAATCCATCAAGGGAATTTCTAGTCTGTAAACATCATTCTATAAAAATAATTTCTTAAAGACAAATGAGCCATCTGAAACCATCACCATAAACTCATGGCCGAATCCCTCTGGAGCAAAAATGACTCTCATAAAGTCATTACTATCGTTATCATCGTAATACAAATCCTAGAGGTGCCACACTTGGGAGCAGTTGGTGGTTTCCATCACCAGGCTGACAGCTCTGAGTAACCTCATCAAGATAGCAGCATGAACGCAGCTGCAGTCGCCATGTCAGTGTCATGCGTTGAGTCACAAACGATAGACTGTTGGTTGCCTGATTTCTGCAGCTCGTGTAAATTATATTCTCTTTTTTTAATAGATGAGAACTGAGAACTGCTTCTTTTATTTTTGTGTCTCTGGGTAGTTCCTCCAGATGAAAGTGGCTGGAGTTCATTCAGACAGCGAGGCAGCAAATGTTTCCAGTCTGAGGGAGGATAAAGGAACAGGCAAGAGACAAGCGCAGAAGTAGCTGATGTCACACGCTGATGTCCTTATGAGCTCAGAATGTGGGCACCGCCGGGCAGAAGGAGCCTCACGCTGCACATCTGCACATGCATCTTTAATCAGTTACGGTAAACTTGTTAATCTGCAGAAACAGTCAATTAAAAGCCAACGTGTGCGTGATCACCGCTTCTGGGGGGAACCCTGCAGATGTACATACATGGTATTTATATTTAACGTCTAATTGTGTTTGCTTAAGTCAGCGATGGGATTTAGAGATTTTCAAATGTGGGGCGTGAAGGCCAAAGAGCTCCACCGCGGGTCACCCCAGTCCTATGGCTGAGAAATATTGCCTGTAAGACAGATCAACACTAGATGCAGAGTTTTCATGAATAATTGAGCCAATGTTGAGGGGCTGGAAGACCTTCTGGATCCCCATTGCTCTGCGTGTCACATTGCCTGCCCTGATGGCTGGAAAAAGAGCAGCGAGATGATGAGGGACTCAGCAGTTAATCAAACCGTCGGCCCTTCCGCAGAGTCTGTCCGACGCTTCCGGGACCTCAGCTGAACCTTCTCCCTTTGCTGTGAAGCCTCTATTGTTATGTCCCTTCCGTCTGTTTACCTTTTCAATGTATTATCTGATAGTCAGAGCCTGAACACATCAGGCCAGCTCATCCATTTTGTGCCACATTCTGTGTCTCCATTTAACTCAGATGGGGAGGTGCTGAAGGGGAACTTTGCACATGTCAGGGAAAAAGCAGAGAAAGCTGTGCTGGTCAGGCTCCCGGAGCTGCGGGGTGCCGACACGAGGTCAGTTACTGCAACAACAGTGGGTGCTGAAAGGAACGAGGGCCACAGAGAGGACATTTTCTCCCAACGATCCTGCTGCTCAACAGCTGAATCCAACCCGTCAGGTTTAACTGGTCCTGCTGGGCCCAGTCGAAGCCAGAGGACTGCAGCGGGTGGGAGGAGGGCAGGAGCCCATCAGAGGGTGACATTGACGCACAGTTGATTATGTGTGAAGATTCACGATGTTTGTGCTGTATATGCATGTCCTTGGCTGAGAGACGGTAAGAATCATTCACCCCAACCCTCTGAGCAGCAGATGAGAAGGAGAAGTCACAGACGTACATAAATAAATGCGTTTTTTTTTTTAATAATAAGTCACAAGTCATGCTGATTTTTTTTTTCTGTAGTAATATTTCTTAATTACAAATAAAATATGAAAGTCCGCTGGAACACTGCTGCATGGAGGCAAAAACCAAAATGAAGCCGGGTGGGGTTTATGCAGAGCTAGCTTTAAACAGATGCTTCAACACTGTGAATAGTTGGTGTCAAGACTCGGGTCCCGAGCCGCATTAGCTTGACAGGACAGACGTGTCCACTGAGAAATCAGGACACCTATTGTGACCAGATGCAACAGATTCCTCTCAACACCCGAAGGGGCATTATGTGTATCCCTGCCTCAATGGGGTAAAACCGAGCGACATGGCTAATTTATCTTGGCAGCATCATGACAGCTGTGCTGCAGAGACGCTGACAGAGAGAAAATCTTTCTGATAAACGACTTTCAGGCGATGGCTGCCAGCTATGCTAAACTGCATCTGAGTCCTCGCGGGCCTGATGATATTTGCTCCTATTTTCTGCCTAGGGGAAAATGGATGAATGAAAGACTAGGTCCTTGTGAATAAAATAGCTCCTTTATGTGTAAATAATACAAATGGAACTTTCATGTGAACTTGGGCCTGATCCTTCTATTAGAAATGGAATTTTCTCTCATACTGAGGAAATAAGGCCATTGCTATCTAAATCACTACTGACTGAATGTCTCACATTACATGTTAAAAATACTTAACCAGGAGTGTGTCTCAATGCTGGTCTAACCAGCTGTCAGCTAAAGGATTTAGCATTTGTGGTGTTGAGATTTGCTTCCAGTGTGTTCAAGCAACACATATAGTCAATGTAATCCAATCAACCCATGTTTTACATGACTAGATAAATAGAGGAATAGACTTAGATCTACTGGAGAAAATCACAACCACTTACATGGAGTAAAGAGGGAACATGCACTGTTAGTTAGATACGTGCAGTGCGATGACGCTTTACAAAACTATGCATTTGTGGTGGCCAGAGTCACAGTTGTGTTACTGCAATCATCCACCAGAGGGCACCTGGGAACCTTTACCATTAATGTCATAGCTGAGACATCACACCAAAGCCCAAAACACAAAACAAACAAACAAAAACCTTGATCACAGTGGTCCAAGTGTTTGATTTATTATCGCTAGTGATTTTTTTTCTTTAAACCAAAGAGCCACACTTAACACATCATCGTCACGACCAGCGTCTCTGTTTTCTGTGGGGATCGTGCCGCTTTCCTTGCACAGGTAATGATGGCTAATTGGTCTAATAAAATGACCAGTGATGCCTGCACATTGAAGCAGGAATCCACACACATCTTGTAAATGTGCACGAAAAAATCACTGCGGTGGAAGACAGCAGCTGCTGACAGGGAATGTTGAAAGCCTGGCTCTTTTAAAAGGGCACTTTCTCCAAACAACACCTCTGACAGCCATTTTGTCACTGAGAGCCAAACTTTTATTTTAGCTTTGATGTATGTTACAAGGGGGACAGTCTTGGTGAAGACCATTAGGGCCATCTTGGTAGCCTAATTAGCTGGTAGTGAGCGGCTGCTGAGCCGGTATAGAACACTTATCACCACAAAGAGTCAACTCTGGTCCATCACACACGGGGAGAAGAGAGGGTGAAAGAATGGGTCAGCGATGGGTGGATTCCACAGAGGCCATCGAACTGAACAAACATCCGCTGGTGTTTGACATGTGATGTTTATCTCACAGTTTCTACGGCGCACTCCGTCCTTAATCCCTCAGCAAAACAGTTTTGTTTGGGAATAAAGTTCAGCCCTTTGACTGACATTTTCAAAATGACATTTTGAAACTACAGCAAAGTCAGTGTAAATGTATAATTTTGTCATGCAAAAAAGGGGAAAAAAGGAAAAGAAACGCAGAAGCAAGAATTGTGCACCTGGAGCTTAAGAAACAGTGCCCCCTAGCGATGTATAATTACATTGAATGTGCACAATTTCTTTACTGCTTTGTAGTAGCTTTTTTCATGTATTTATAAGCTTTTCATAATACATAAAAGTACTAAAATTGTGATGAGACAAAGACCCACACAGCAATGTGATATTCTGTGGGTACCATAAATGCGATGTCATGTAAAGAGGCCAGCGCTGACACGTCTGGGAGGGAGTAGGCGTTACGGCAAAGCGACCTTTTCAGTCCTGCAGCTAGTAATGGCCTCTCTAATCAAACCTATGCTGAGTCAGAAAGTGCTCAATCAAGCTTGTTTCTGCATAACCTAAAATGTATCTGGTTGTGTTTTCCTGATGTGGGATGTAGGAGGCCGAGCCACTGAACCGTAGATGAGCGCCTGCTTTGCACAGATGCTGCTGCTGCTCTCATGTAACCAGACAAACGTGAACTTCCAGCTGACCAACAGGCTCCAAGCGTCAAACACAGATAGTGTTTTAGAGAAAAACGCTGGGCTACCAGGCCCGGAATAATCACATTATAACTCCAGACGCAAATATAATTTTCCATTTGTTGAAGTGGCAGTTTAATTACTCTAATTGCACAAGATGTAGAAGTGTCACCCTGAAAATAACAGCAAATTGAGTTTGGCGCAGTGGGTGCTGGCAGCCTGACAGTGTCAGTTTGTTGGTGAAACAGAGTGCATGAATCTAATCTCTGATTTATCGCGGCCCATGTTTGAAGGTAATTACATTACATGTTGTCTGACATAATCTTCCCCCCAAGGCTGTTTAAAGAGAGAGGTGAATGAGTATTTAAAGTTCAAAGTGAAGTGGCCATCAGTGGCTTTTTTATTTATTCACACGTTTTTTTTGGTCTGATAAGCACAGGATGTTCTTGAGGAGACAGGAGAAGGGCGAAACCAGAGCTGATTCTTGCTGCTGAGCTCGGGGGGAAGAGGCAAGCTGCGGGCTAATGGGCTGACGATGGGAGCAGCAGGAAGCGGGGATTTTGTTCGGAGCACGGGGGGGGCTCACATTTTGCTCTGGGACAGAACTGCTGCAACACAAGCTGTTTATCTGCAGGACATCTATACGTGCCGGGTTCCTTTCTGACCCAGTCCTCACTGCGGCGTGCACACACACAGACCAGCACCAGAGATGGTGAGCCACACAACCAGACAACAGTCAGAGATTTCGGACCAGTGAAACCAGTATAATGTATGCAACAAAGATAAAAACAAGATTTGAGAGACAAAAGTGGTGGGGAGAAGTATGACAGCCAGAAGGAGCTTCCAGCCGCTTCGTTACAGTGAGGCCTGTCACAGGATAAAAGTTGCTCACTCTTTGATTTCTAACGCTAATAAAATGTCAGGCTGCCCCGCACTCACAGTAGTTTGGCTTTCACCAAGAAATGGAGGCTTCCCAAGAACAGCGTGCAGATACCCGACTCCATCAGTCCTGATGGTCTGATCCTCATAAACCTCAAACCCGTACGTTTACTGCAGTACTGTTCATTTTAGGGATGAAACATCATCCAGACTTGAGCACTACCGTCTCCATTAGCATTGATTTGCACACATCTCACCCTCATCATGAACCACATCATTGAATGCTACAGCTCTTCTCTCCTAATGAACTTTTCCTCTTCTGTTTAATCATCCTTGCTGATAAGCTTCGCATGTTTATGTAACAGACAACTCCATTAACTTAGTACTTAGTAATAATGGCAATAAATTACATGTAACTGTCCTCTAATGTTCAATACTACTCTCTGTTGTTCACAGTATAAATACAGTTATTTATTAATTTTTTTGTGAAGAGTAGTGTGTCATGAACATGCAGTTGCATCAGTGTGTAATTGCAGCTCATCTAACGGTCACACATCCATTAGCAGTCTGCACCGATGTGTCTAAAAGAGTGCAAAGGTCAGGCTAATCAATACCTGGATATCTTCAACGCTCTCAGGCAAACTGGTGTTTTATGCTGATGGACAAACTCATGGGAGCGTAGGAAGGTAAAAAAATAAAAAACAAAAAAATCCCCAGGAAGTGCATTGACCTAAAGTTTCCTATCGGCAACTTAAAAATTCCGTCCGCGGTTAATTTGGTAGCTGCCTGCCAGAAACGATCACTTTAGCTACGGCAGGGTGCTTTTATGGTGTCTGCATTTTAGATTTATGAGTTTTAGACAAGCTGATGCAGGAAAAACTTGATTTATAGGAATGACTTGTGTAACTAACTAAATTTAATCGATGCCCCTCTCCGTCTGTCGCTGGTGATTTCAATGTTAACGATTCTCATCTCCTCTCAGTGACCACCAACAGCCTTTCATTGCTTTTGGTCCTTTTTTTTGGTCCGCTCCAAATGGATCCACTTGTTCATTGACGTTTTTCCACTTGTCTTACCTCACTGAAGCTTTCTGGGCCACAGTCGAGTCCTCTGAATTTACACTCGAGCAGCATGTCCTCCATGCGGTGCTTGGTGCGGTTGTAGAATTCGTCCAGGGAGAATCGAGAGCCGGGCAGTCGATCCGGTTCCGGAGCGAGGGGGAAGCCCGGCGCCATGCCTTCCTCGAAGCCTAGCAGTTGGCCCATGAAGATCAGATCGCTGTAGCTCATCTGAGACTTGCGTATGAAGTTGTAGTTGCATATGGTGACGGCGGGAAAGGTCATGTTGGGAGCCGTCATCTCGTCCAGCATGGTGATGCGGTCGTACTGGAGATAGTAGATGATCCGGTCGGCTACCTGCAGCAGGAAGGTGGACAGGGCCACCAGGAAGACCAGAGCCCACAAACCCTGGCGAATTCCAAATTTCTTGTCCTCCACGAAGATGTGGTTGCCCCCGTGGAGTGAGCAGTTGCTGAAGAACGTGGCCAGGTCGTCCACCTCCCCGCCGCTCTCCTCCTCTTGCTCGTCTGCCTGACTGCCTCCGTCCAGGTAGTCCAGCGAGTCTCCATCCCCCAAGCCCTTCACTCTCTTGTAGTGGTCGTCAAAAGCATCTCTGCCGTATCCTCCCCTGTGGTCGTCATCGGTGGAAAAGGAGATGGTGCACATGATCCGGACCGGCATGGTGGCGGTGGATAACTGGATCAGTCAGCTGACGAAGAGAGAAAACCCTAAAGGGTCCAGGAAGCAGCGGCAATGGATCGGAATGCACTGGACTGCACCGGTTGTCTGAGGTCTGTCCTCTTGTCTCAGGGACAATCCCACCCTTAACGCTTATTCTGAAGACGCCAGAAGTATCAGAAGCAGGAGGAGGAAAAGGAGGAGAAAGAGGAGGGGGTAACAAGGTGAGGCCATGAGGAGGGCGGGACAACGGATACTCCCGCAGGGCCCGGCTGTAGGTCGCCGCGCCAGGGCCGAATTTCAGCATTTACAGGAAGAAGCTACACTTGATGCAGACACGCAGGAGCGGGACCATTGGCCAGCCGTTGGGTTCAAGATCTGCCTGCTCAGTATGACCCCCCCCACCTCCACCCCACCCCTGGAGGCAGTGGATGAGCTCAACCACCATGTGCGATCAAATGCAATTAGACCAATTCCTATTCCTGAGCCGACTACAGATTTACACCGCACCCACCTTGTCAAGGAAGAAACCAAACTCCTCAGCTGTAACATCACCGCGAAAGATACGCAACTATTAACTCAATCAAACGGCTCCTTTTACCCAAACATATAGCTCCGTTTACAAGCCTGCAGTCCCAGGGCTGCGGGCGCCTCTGCGGAAGGCAGATTAGCTGAAACCAGAGAGAAAACATGTTAAAGGGATCCTCTCATTATGGAACACGGCCGTGATTCCGAATTCCCGGCGGTGGTGTTGGTTTGTGATATGAAAAGGAAATGTAAGAGGATGATCCATCTGTATTGATCAGCCTCCATTACAGCGCCCAGATTATTTCCAGAGACGTGCTGGAAGAAGGAGACCTTTAGATGGGTGATAGATGGCTTCACTGGAGAGAAAGAGCATGTGAAAGGAACAGCCAGAAGCTGATCTAACACCAGGTGACGTGAGCGTGATTCATCAGGGGCGAACAGATAGGAAGCGGAGAGGGTGAGAAACCAAACAGGCTTGTCAAATATGTGTTTGGCTGATTATCCAACGCTGGGTAAAACTGCTGATGATAACAGAAGAGGGAGTAGGCTGGAGGCGGGCTGGGCTGTTCTCTAGCTCAGTCTTGATCTCCTCTGCGTTTTCAGAATGTTAAACGACAGCATGTTGCTCTTGAATATGTATTAGTGATCAGCAGATAGCCTCCCGCATCTGGTCTGACCTGACAAAAGGTCAGCGACCTCCCTCAGCCGCGGCCTCCGAGTCTTCGGAGAGCGCCGGCATGAATATTCTTCCTCACTAATGCCTAGAAACTGAAACCAGATGTTGAGGTATGAAAACGCCGCGGTAATAATGGTTTGGTCCGTGCCCCAAATGATCCTAATTAGTAGTCTATAGAAATTCACTCACAAATGAGGCTTCAATAAATCTATAGCATTAACGTGATTGATCGTTGTGTTGTAATTCCTTCATCATCATCATCTAATCCTAATTACTGTGGATGTATTGATCATCCTACTGCGCTATGCCCATTTATATCCACGAGGGGGCAGCAGATATACACGTTATTGGCTCAATTCCTTTCGGATTTTGTTTTCTCTCAGACTAAAGGAGACACCACCCAAGGGGAATAATGTAGTCATTATTGTAGGTTTTAATGCATTTTTAGGATGCACTGTTAAATGCATTAGTATGGTAAATGCCAAAAAAGAAAAAAGTAAATTTGAATTGCAGATGAAAAAAAAATACAAAGCAAAACAAAAGTGACTTTACTGATGTAAAGACTGAATTGAAATGAATGACAAGAAGCATCTAAACTGAAACTGTTTAGAAAATTGAATCTGATTGAAAAAGTAAAATAAACCCAGTATTGATGCCTCTCCCTGTAACACCTGTTGCTGCTCTCTCTAGGATAGATAGATAGATAGATAGATAGATAGATAGATAGATAGATAGATAGATAGGTTAAACATTGGCAGTGTTAAGAGGTGGGGATTGCCTGCCACAGCCACACTAAATTTGAGATTTTAGCAAGGCCGTGCGTTTTTACACGGTCAGATTCAAATGAGCGCATGCAGGACAGATGAGAGGAGAGGTGTAACGCTCCCTTTCAAGTCCCTCTCACCAGCTTACAGCTAGGATTGAACCTGAGGTTGCCATGGCTACATCTTGGCCAGGAGCATGAGAGGACCCACAAAGCCTATTACTTAGAATACCAACATGGTCACACACATACACACACACGGAAAGACTCCTAGCTGCCACCTCCCCGTTGCTCGTCCACATACCAGTAATTTTTGGTGGGGAGGAGATGCAGAAATACAGATATCACAAAGAAAAATGAACAATATTCGTGGCTGAGCGGAGTTCTTTGATCAGCAGCCTGGCGTTGATATCCTGAGTTTACTCTGGGGAAAACAAGCAGCAGGTTGGTTCTCTCAGCGGTAGAACGAGCCAGAGGCCACTCATGCTGCTCTCCACGGCCACAAGATTCTGTCCTTTCATCAGGGGCCGCTGACACAGAGTGTGAGAGTCTCTGAGCCCAGCGAAAATAAGAGAAAATAACAACCTCCCCCCTCCAAGTAAGCTGCTGTAGCCAAACAAAACACTTCTCATTTGGAGAGGTGCAGAGGGGACGTGAAGATGAAGCTGAGACACACGGGCCTCACGCTGTGTCGCATCTCGCCATCACCCTGGTTAGGAAGAAAATGAGCATCCGATCCTTTTGTTCCACTTTCAATCTGTTTGTGTTAGAACCTGTTTCTGCACTGGTCGGGTGACACGACTGGAGGGGAACGAGGGCCCTTTTCCTGACTGCTCAAGCACCCGTTGTCGCCTGAACTCTCTTCAAACACCGAAGCGCATGAGAGCAACCTGAACACTGACCGTGTGACTGGACTTACACACACAGCAAAAGGGCAGTTACAGAAAACCCCCGCAATGGCGCTATAAAGACGGCCCCCTTCCCTCCTCCTAATTGCTACCTCACCAATGTGTCGTTATTTAAAAAGCTGTGAACGCTGTGAGGTCGGTTTATGACTAACAGGTCAACTGTTAATGCATTTTTTAACTGTTAACACAAACCTTCTGATAAACAAAACAACTGTATGCCGTAAATGTTGTTTTATTAAATAGAGTAACAGCCCAACAGTCTTCAAGCCAGAATAAACCATAAAAGCATCATTTTAACATATTTTGACTCAGGCAATGGCTTCATGTCTGGAATCAGATGATAAATCTGATGCAGCTCAACAAACCAAACCGAACAATTAAAACGGAATCTTTCATTGGCACCAATTTGGACAAATATTGACCCTATTCATGAGCTCGGATGTGGTTTTTAATCCATCCCGCTCAAAAACGGAGCAGCGTTCTGGTGGAAGCCAAGGAGGGCTGATCACCATGGCAAACACGCTTCCCAGCACAGTCTAGGGCAGAGCTGCAATTAAAATTCATTCGCATCGCCAATTAAGGGGTTTGTGTTGCGCTCGAACGGAGCTGCTTCGTAAAAGAGGTCGCTGTCAAAATTCAGAGCTGTCTGTGGCAGGCAGAGGAATCACTACCGGAGCAAGTCATCGCTTTTACAGATTTGTGCAAACAAAAAACAAAAGCAAACAAAAGCAGAGAGTCAACTCATGTCGTTAGAACAAAGGCGGGGAAAATTTAAACAAGCAAGGAAACCCCGGCTCATTTCCAGTGTCAATTACGTTTAAACGTGTAGTTAATGGACTCGTGCATGAGAATTTCTCTGTTCTATTATTGGGAAAAACAATTTTCTGTAACTTTAACATGCTACAGAGCTCACATCTGTAGGTTTTTGCAGTAGATTCCCAGCTGGCCACTGCAGGTGGATGGAAGAATTAGTCATGGATAATTGACCGTTAGGGATTTAAAGTCTTCCCTTGACCTTAGTGGGTCAGTGTCAGCAGCACAGAGTGTGTCAGAGTTATTTCTAAAACCAGCAGCCAGGAGCTGACCGCCTGCTCCCTGAAGCAGCTGCTGGATGTTGGTGCCTGATCAGCACCGGGGAACGCGTCTCGCTTTTGACCCACAGACGGTGCCAAAAGAAAACCTTCAAAGGAGAAGAGTTCTGCCACATCAGAGCGTGGGCCGCCTTCACCTCCTTCGCCTGAGCAGATGATGAAGCGTCACAGAGGCTGCTGCCAGGCGATCAGTGGGACAGAGCGCTTACAGATGTCAGCCATGGCTGCTGTTAACGGTGATAACGACGACAAAGTTCAAGAGTGTGTGTTCATGGATGAAAAGATGTTGGGTGCTTTTTCTGGTTTTTTGCAAAAACACACATGCATGGAATCCATGGAAACGCCAGTCAGTCAGACTCCTGATTGCCTCTGTGCCCTAAAAGGTCACCCCGCTGCACCACCTGTCCTCAGGACGAGTTCATCGCTCCGTCATGGCCATTACCTGCGCGGTAGGACGCACCGCCGACCGCCTCCCTTTCATTCGCTTGAAATCGCTTTTCACTCATTCTGTCCCAGCTGGATTCACTCGGAGTTCATTTTTGTCTCTCCGTGTCTCACAAGAATGACTACCAGTCAGTTTGTTTTTTAGGGGGGTTTTGGTTTTTTTTTTTGTTTTTTTATTCAGGAGCCTGAAATGATGCACAAAAAAAAAACCCCACAAAAAAGCTGAATACAAGTTATCCTTTCAGTAATATATCAAATGATATAATGATATGCTAAAAGCCAACGCTTTTCAAGATTATATTAGATTAGATCCCACAAAAAAAATGTGGATGGTTTATTTTTAACCACTGTTGCTGTATAG
The DNA here is from genome assembly GCA_000180735.1 of Tetraodon nigroviridis. Lineage (NCBI taxonomy): Eukaryota > Metazoa > Chordata > Actinopteri > Tetraodontiformes > Tetraodontidae > Tetraodon > Tetraodon nigroviridis. Next base: position 257,449 of record CAAE01015043.1, on the reverse strand, counting down.
TTCTATCATATTTACTGTTTTTGTGTGTGTTTGTTGGCTTCATGGGCTTTTGTTACTCTGACAATTTGTGGAATTCATTTTCCAGGTTGTGGAATTTCCGACCTGATCTGCTCCATGCAGTTTTCCCAAAATAGACTGTCACATACTTTTTTTTAAATCTGCAGACGAGCCACTAATGCACTCGGCCATCATGGCGTTGACGGTGAAAACACTGACTAGAACCGTCAGTGACTGCTCCCAGCTGCTAGCAGGGGTCACGGGATGCTTTTTTAGGATTGGTCAAAAATGTACTATTAATATTCTCAAATAATCAATAACTTTAGCAGACTGCTTGCATATAATGCAGATAATAAATGTATTATCACCCGCGCAGGCGATATTTCTGCACCCCTCTAAAACTCATCTCGGTTATTCCACAAACTTGCTGAGTCGAGGTTTGCAAAGGCCGCGCTCACGTTCCCCTGTCGTTATTTCTGCGGGACGCTGACGCAAAGCGCTAAGGCACCAGAGGAAAAGATGAGAGCATGAGCAGCCGCCGTCGCAGAGGTAATTATTGGCGACTCTGCTCCAAGCGTCTTCCCCTCTGCAGGTGGTTGCACCCCACCCATGCGTGACGGCCGTGTTAGTTTTCTGACGTCTGTTTCTGCTGCACACGGGGTCTCGATGAGCTGTATCTGCATCCCACCGCAGCTGTGCTGCGGCGGCGGGTGCGCAGATGTCTGCAGATTTGGGATGCCAGTTGATCAAAGATGGGTAGAAGTAACTGTGGCAGACATTCGCTTTCAAACATGGAGTTTGATCCTACTTTTGCCTGTAAACGATCATTCAGTGGAGCTCAACTGAGCTGGATGAAAGACGGTAACGGCAGCATGTCCTCAGGTGCAGATTAGGTCTGACACCATGATGAGTCAGAACTTGGAAGCCCTCAACTCAAATCAGCACTCAGACTCATTAGCAATGCCGAGGCCCGGATGTTGTGGGTACAGAACAAAGCCATACCATAACAGTTTTTCAGACTCAACACACACACACACACACACACACACACACACACACACACACACACACACACACACACACACATTAATGTGTGGTAGTCAATAGGTCCATGTGCATGTAGTTGACAACCGCTCCATCACTGTCGCCCCATCTTTGGGACAGACGAACCTGTTCTCTTGGTGAGGCGCCAGGCTCGAGCCGAGGGCCGGAATCATCCTGCCAGGGGTTGGTCAGTGTTTGAGCGGAAGCAGCTAGGGCCGGCTCCTACTCCGGTATGCGGTGGTCGTACCTCCATTAGGCCCTCACTCCCCCCACAGAAAAGATGAAGCAGTAAAAAGAGAAGGTGATGGAATGGATTAGGGAGGAGGGGGGCTGTCTGGTGGCGGCAGTAAAAAAAATAAATAAATAAAAAGATGATGGAGAGCAGTGAAACAGGGCGGGTGGGGACCAGAGGACCAGGAGTCTGATCAATTTGTCATGTCAGAAAATCTGACAAGTGCTGCGAGGGAGGGGGGAGTTTATAACGCGATTATTGAGAGTACCTCGATTTATCTGCAGGACTAACACCCAGGCTCACTGGTCCCCTTTAGAGAGGAGACCGCATTTTGATCATTTGCTAACTGGATCAAAGTTGATCTGACTGTAAATGTAAAGAAGAACCGTCTGAGACGAGCTGATCATTTGGATAATCGTTGAAACATCAGAGGAGACTATTCGTCTTTCCAGTTTTCCTGAAGAGGGCCGCTCTGGCAACTCTTCAGTGCTTTTGGTCTCTCCTTCAGCTATCATCCCTCCATCCTGGCAGTGTTTTCACACTTTACACACTTCTGTTACTACATTTGCTGTGGTTAGCATGCGGCACCAGTAGCCCGCTGAAACGGTCGTTCGAACCGAATCAATTCCAATCCCACAGTCCAGAAGTTGGGAGGAAGTCAGACCCCAGTCAGCAAAACCTCAAACATCTTCATTAAGGCCTCTCCTGGTGAGCAATAATTTACCGATCCCAGTTTCTTTAGTCTCTAAATTTATGCAGCGAATATGAACGCGCGCGAGCAACGCCAGATTTTGCTCACAATGCTTGGAAAAAAAAAACAACAACAACTTCTCTTTCATCCAGCTCATGTCTCATCTGAATTCACGAGGCACATTTACATCCTCGTTCTCTAATGAGTTGTAGATTGTAAAAAGATTAGAAAGCCGCAGGAAAGATTAAGATCTGGACGGGTCTCGACAGGAGCTGACTGTATGAGATTTAGCATTTCCTTGCAGCAAATAAGGACGAGGCTGCTGATGAGCAAGGGGGTGAAATCGATACGCCCTCCTCGTTCCCAGGCTCGGCTGGATTGCGCGGCACCGAAAGAGGGTCAATGATTTACTGCACGGAGGCAAGGAAAATTAATGGATGTCAGAGTGCGGGGCTGCTCCACCAGCTCATATGCCACTCAGGATAAAGATGTGGGAAAGATGTGGAAAGTTTCTAAGGCTAGCCCAGGACGCTAGCACCCAGGGCTGAAAGGTCACGTCTGTTTCTGGAATACAAGAGCGTTGTTCGTCCTTTCTTTGTTGACGTCTTCACAGTTAATGGAAGAGGATGAAATTGCTGTTGCTTCAGCTGTGTCAGTCCTTCTAAAAAGGGGTCACGGGAGTCAGCTGGGCAGAATGAGTCTGCTCTTCTCCTGGTTAATCCTGTCCAGAGTCAGTGCAGGGCCATGACATTTATGCGGCCTCAAAGTGCTTCTCTGCTTCTGCCTTGGTGTTCACAGGAAGTCAGCAAATGATGGTAGCAGAGAATCTGGGCCCGGATGAAAGAGAATAAAATGTGCTGTCCTAGTTCCGCAGACATTTGCCTCGGTTTTCATTTTAATTTCTTTTTTTTGCCTCCTTCAAACCTCAACGAGGGCCCTGCAGACCCAGACTCGTACGTTAACAGCCGCTTGTTTGTTTACTCATTGAAACATTTGCATTTGTTTCCATAGAATGAATACAGAATGTGTCAGAGAGATGAAAACTTTATGGAGCAAATTTGCAGTTATCAAATAGACATGGAGGTAGACGTAGAGAGTCTGCATAAAGCTGAAAACCGCAAATGTGTCTATCATTAATCAGTATTTCTGGCAAAAAATTGTTAATTTGGGTTTGAATAAAAGTGCTTTATTATTTCCTTGTCATAATAACGGTTGTAATTCCTTACCAACATCAATTACTTTGGGATTTATGGAAAAGAGGGAAAACAATCAAAAGTGCATCTTAGAAACAGCGGCGCTTACAGGCAAAACTGAAACCCATGTGGCACTAACATCAACTGGAGAGAGTCATTAAACCGTGTCCCGAGGAGGTCCGCTGACAGCTGCGAGGGCTTTGCTGTTACATCGGCGTGCTCAATTTACAAGCTAGATGGTATTTGTCTCAGATGCAGAGAAATCCCTCAGCTTAGGTGAGAGAAGCCTCTTCTGTCATCGGGCCGGCTTCAGTTGCAGTTTTGCTGCACTCCTGTTGTTGTTATTGGTTTCTTTTGGGTCTAAAGAGCAGCACTCCAATGTCTTGCGAATGCATTTTGTTGCCTACGTGTAGCTGTGATGCTCAACACCAGCTGCCAGTGTGTAAAGTCAAGGTCACACCAGATTTGCGTTTCAAACTGCCCGTATCTGAGCAGCGAAAGCCGTCTAAGGCTCTAAAACCTACCGCAGACCTGTACTTGAACCAGCTCCGGAGAGTTAAGTCCTACAAGTTCCAACCTTTCCTTCTCAGCGTGTCTGTGTCGTTCCATTTTTGGCAGCGTTAGGGTTAACCTATGGCTGACTCAGCTCCAGCTTTGCAAACAAGACCAATGCAAAAAACACTATCGATTTGGGTTGCGACTGAAAAGAGTGCCGGGAACGAGGCTCGCGGTTAATTGAAGTAGCTCCGCGTGCAGTGCGAGGCACCTCTGTGATGACGTGTGTGTTTCTTAAAGCTGGCGCCAACATTTCAAATCAACAGCTCGAGGAGACGTCTTCACTGGAAAATATGTTGTTGATAATAAAAAGCGAATTCCTAGATGGAAACGTTAGAAGCCCTTTGCTCGTTAACAGTGTTTTTGGCAGAGAGCAAATCAAAATATGAGGGGATAAAAAAGCTTTTATTTTGACTTTCCTTGAAGTGGGGATGTGAGAGGAAGCAAAAAGCTGTGATCAAAGAGGGGAAAAGAAAAAAGGTCATTGATATTCCTCACCGCACCCACGGGCTCTGCCGAAAGAGAGCAGGGGAAGATGGAGAAGAAGGGAAAAAGAGAAATGTATTACTCAACGTCAGTAATGACCATAAACATATAAATCATGGGGCGCAGAGGCTGGATCGGGGAAAATGAATCAGGCTCAGATGTGTGTGTGTGTGGGGGAAAGCTGAGTGGAGCATGAGCAGTGTGAAGAAAAACACATATAGGAGGAGTGAGACCGGAAGAAAGGAGAGGCTGGCGGGGTGCCTACTTCCATAATATGCAGTCACATGATTGCCTTATTCAGCGATACACACTACTTGTTGAATGGATTTAAGTTCTGCATCGATGCAAATGGACTCTTGGTCACGAAAGTTAAAGGTCATTATGGAACCGGAAGCAGTAATTCATGAGGTTAAAGTTCATCCTCATTGCTCCGCTGTCAACGTTCAACATTAGGGTTTTTCTTTGGGTAATTTCTGTGGTAAATGATCAGAGCTAATGATACTTTCGTGTTTACAGGAAGCGTACAGACAGTGATCACACTTGCTGCAGCGTGTGGCCATTGAGGTCCACCATTCCTAACACACTGGTGACAACGGAAACAGAATCCCTCAACACCGGCCTGGCCCTGTTGGCTGTGCTCCTGATCTGCAAGTCTTTTCCCACCAAGCCTCCCACAGTTAAATTCAGAGTGTAGCCTCCCTGAAGATAATCTCCTAAAGAAAAATCTCTTAGAGCGGAAAAAAAGTCTTGCCCTTTTCTCTGGGTTCACTTGTGGGTCGTTTTCCTGCCTGGTTTTACTTTTTTGTTAATGTTGTTTTTGTTCTCCGCCCCATCTCCCCTCCACCCCACCGACAGCACCAATCTTCCCCACTTCTATGGAACTTAGTGTTTGCTCCACTCTTCTCTCTCCCGCTCGACTCTCGCTTTGCTTTTGAACCTTGAGGGAGCTAGCTGTCCACTCTATTTAAGACCTGAACATTCATGGCTGTTTTTTCTGGCAGAGAATGTGATTAAAACCCGTTTTTCCCTGTCTTCCATCTTGTTTTCTTTCTTTTAAAAAAACAAGACAAAAAAAACCCCACATCCTGTGGGCAAAACCTGCTCATTAGCCATCCTGAACGATTGTAGGCCTGCACTGGTGATGCGTGTGTGCCTTTATCTTTTGTGTCCTTGCAGGGACCTTCTTCCCCTCGCTCGTAATGCACCAAAATGTTTATATGTGAATAAAAACTCCTGTGCAAGCACACGAGAATGCATTATTTCTTACATAAAATTGCTTCTGTTTTCATCTGCATATAACCTTGACTGTCTTGGCTGAACCTGAATATTAATGAAAGCTAGCACAGAAATACTATTGCTGTTAATACTCGCTTGAATTTATTGTTCTGTATCTCTAGTACAATATTTTAATTAATGTTAAAGTAATTTAATGCTACCTCCCCTTTTTTTTTCAATAAAACATTTAGGTGCCTGTTTGCTACCAACGGCAGCCGTTTGATCTATTGGATGTGACAACAAATCAACATGTGTCTGTGGGCCTAAGTATATTTATTCGGGCTTTAACGGAACATGGCTTTGGAAGAAAATCCTCTGAACAAATTCTATTGCGAGGAGTCCGTTTTTCTGTCAGCGGGGAGATTTAACACGGTAAACTGTAAGGTGACAGGCTGCAGGCACTTTGTGCTCTTTGGGTGAACTTTACGCCTCCGTTGTACATCAGGGTGTAATGAAAGTTTTGTGGTTTGCTATTATCCCTGAACACCGTCAGGGCCCCCCAGGCCCTCCTGGTAATAACACCAATGACCAAGACACATGACTCATGGAGCTCCAGCTAAAGAAAGTGATCCCCGCCCGCTCGGCTTCGCTTTAGTCCTGGCTGGCATCAGTAAAGACAGAAAAGAGTAGGATTACTAAAGAGTTAATAATGGTAAATATATTTTAAAAAACAGTAAAGCAGTTTAATTTTAAAACAAGTAGCATTCTTATTGAAGTTCTCATTGGTGGTCCTGGGGGAAGAAGCCGTTTGTCATCCCAGTGGCTCCAGTGTGGATCTGGTCTCTGGTGGGGGTAGAGGGTTGATCAGGCTGTGTCATGGGTGTGACCCACCCAGGATTCTGATCAGGCTGGAGTAAGGCGACCCACCAGGGAGAGAGCCTCTGGGGAGTGTTTACAGTTCTCTAAAGCAGAGGGTGCCATGTTTGCTTCCCCTGCTCCGTCCCAGGACCAAATCTGTCATGTCAAAGCTGGCAAGCCTTTCCACCACCACATCGTGGGGATATTTAGCCACCTTTGCCTTTTAAAAACGTCTGCCAGGGCTAATATACATAATTAGCTCTAATGTCAAGGTTTAGGTGCTAATTTAGCATCGCGAAATGGTCCTCATATAATAATGACTCTATAGTTTCTGTCGTGCTGAGATGCCAACACATAGTTAATTTTAGTAACCAAGAACTGCAGAGCAGTAATTAGGTTGTAGGCTGCTTTAGAGTGTACGATGCACTATACTTTTGCCTTCCATCAGATATTCTTAAATAAAGCGCAAATGTCTCGCCACATCTATGAGCGAACCACTAGTTGTATCTCTTTTGTGCCAAAAAAGCAGGTACATCTGTAAACGCACTATCAAATACAATTTTGTAATAAAAAAACCCAAAAACATGAAAAAAAACCATGTTGAGTTAATATTTGCTGTATCTCTCTCTCTCTCTCTCTCTATTCTGCTGGGACTCTAGCAGCTGTCCCTGCTGTATCATCCAGCGAGATTCCCATTTTTTCCTCTCTTTTTGCTTTGCTTTGTACAGTCAGACATTTGAAATGTGCTTTATTAATAACTGTAAAATCCCACTTCGCTTTTCTCCTTATTCATACATTACTCATATTATGCAGCTAACGAACTAGAAGCAGCTTGCAGGTGATCTCCTGAGCACCGTGCTGAAAAAAAACCAGCCTGGCCTCTTTTGTTTCTTTCTACTGAAAGGTTAAAGGTCAACAGACTCTCAAGATTGTATTAAAAATCTATGGAAATGAGTCTCTGTGCTAATTCACGCCGTTTTTAGTGTTGCGATTCCACAAGAGGCATTCTATGGAGAAGGCTGTCAGGGCAAAGAATAGTTGATGAATTCCAGCCTGTGCTCAGCTCAATGTAAGCTCTCCAACGGGCCTCAGACACTGATGATCCTCTTCTCAGGAGCGGGACTCCGTATTCATAATAGACGCATTAAAATTCTCAAAAAATTATTATTTTTTTCCAAGAAGGAGAGTAGGGGTAATAATAAAGGAGGGCTTTTTGTTCTCTTTCTGCTGTCTGCTCTCCTTTTTAAATAAATGATATCTAGAAGAATAAAAAAAATGAAAAATGGACGTAGACAGACACAAAACTACACATTTCCCTCTCGTATTCCCGCAATGACAGTGTGACGGCTGTGATTTCATGATTTCAGTCAGGGGAAGCATCAAACAGGACCTGGGGTGGCGTTCGGGTGTCACTCAGACTGCAGCTGGCATCAGCCATGGTGCATTTGGATCTGCGGCATGTGCGACCGCTTCAGCTGCGTCTCTTTCACTTTGCTGTAAACACTGACACTTACAGAGCAAAAAGCAAGCATTTCCCACTCTCTTCCTGGAGTAAAAAACTCCCAAAGGATTTCCCTCTTGTCGTTACGGTAATTTGATTGTGAAGCAACTATCAGGAACATTCCGCCGGGATTTCCATCCAGTTCTCTTTCCACATTAGCTCTGGTTTAGTTTCACTCAGTCACAAATGCCTACTGCTGTTGAGTACATAAAAAAAGGTTTATTTTCAAAAACTATATACCATACTAAAAAAATCCTAAATCCCTTTTTAGAATTTCGGTTCATTCTTTTTATCATCCAGAAAGTCAAATTTACTAGGAAAATGCTAACAAACTCTGCATGTTTATACAGCTTATTCTACCCCTCAGGAGTGTTCCCGTAGGATGGAGAGTCAGGTTCAGCCCCTTTTGTTCATGTAAGCTTCTTTAAAAGCCTGAACGTCGTCTTTAGGGCAGCCGCACACTGAGCATGAAAACAGCTTCGAGTCCTGCCGGGCCGGCGAGGATCTCCCAGCCACAGCAGAATCTTCTCACTAAACAGAGTGAAAGGAAATTCATTATCTCTTAACGCCAACTCAATTTAGGCACACAATGGAAAAGAAATCTAAAGATTAAAATAAACTTCAAGTTACATAAAAGGATTATAAAGTCGATAAGTTTCTCATTTAAATAACACAAGGACGAATACAACTCCTATTACACGTGAGACAACATTTACAAAAACACAAAAAAAAATCTAAATTGCTGACGAATCTCAATGAATATGCAAACAACAGCATTTCAAAATATTGAATACAAATAAAAAAAGAGGAATTTTCCAAGATGAAAAAAAAAAAAACAGAAAAAAAAATCATCTTGTGTTTATCACAGAGCCACACTTTTGATAAATGACGTGCGCATGGTTTTGCGCAAGCACGTGCGTGTGTGTTTATAGTGTATTACATTTTTCAAAGTGTGTGAAGCAGAGTGAGAGAGATTGAGAGAGAAAGAGAAGGAGCTGGCGGGATGTGGGATAAAAGTGAGTGGGAGAATGAAAGGAGGAGCAGGGCTGCCAGTTGGGTCTGTGGGCGGTTTGTGTCGCAGGAGGAGAGGTAAACAGGCTGAGATGGAAGTGACAGCGAACCCTGGCATGAGGAGCTCTGCTCCTCTGTCAGAACACGACGGCAGCGAGGACTGCTCAGATATTTCCTTCATTTGCAGCCTTGAGTTTGTCTCTGTGTCTGTTCAAACAGCTGTCACACACGTCAACTTATGCAGGATGAAAGTGCTGATCGCGGAGGCCACACTCCTGTTTAAACGCCAGATGATGTGTTTGTCATTCAAGCACATTTTCTGTGCAAATGTCGGCGAAATTCCCTGGAATTAGAAATGCATGTAACTGGGCTTATGTGGGATACAATTTCACTCCAGACATAAACACTGGGTTGACCTCAAACCCTTTGAATTTGCAGGTATACGTGCACAACTGGTGCGAGTAGGTTGAGTGAAAGGATGACAGGAACACACAGTGATTTACACCCACACTGGGGGAACATGTTTTTGTTTCACTGAACCTTTTCTCGGCACTAAACGCGCTTGTTGGGCTTTAGCGTCCTGATGCAGCACCTGGTTGATCGTTTCTGTAATTGCTTTGTGTCCTTTGTGGTTCCATTTTGACAAAAGTCAATGGATGAAACAGAAATTTTATCAGGTATTTGCGAATAATCACAATTAATCTATGGCTACCCTGTGATTGTTTGATTAAAAGTGTAGTCATTCGGAAGCTGCAGTCGCTACTGATTGATTTGTACAATCGTACTTTCGAACACCTTCATCAAGAGTTTTTTAAATGCTTAAACAACCTTGACTGGCGTTGATTGTGCATCAAAGGCCTGGTGTAAAACAGGTTTATCGTTTATTGCAACCCACTGAACTTAAACTTTGGGACTTTTCCTGGATTTTACATGTTAATAGGCTAAGAATGAACAACAGCAACAACCATGTTGGCTTCAATGGCTGGCAAAGGTGGCAATTAGGAAGAGGAATGGGGCTAAGAAGAACAAAAAGGTCAAAACATAATTTTTGATTGACCTGAATAGGGCAGCTGGACGTGTGTACGTCTGAGAAACAGGTAGAAAAAGCCAGAGTAAAAGGACGATGTGTTGGATGATAGAAAATGGCTGAAAATCTGCCGAGGCTGTACTTTTAAATGTAAAATGTCTCTGTTATCCACAGAGGTTGGCAACAACAACATCAATGAAAGGAACATTTGTAGCGTCCAGACGTCTTGCGGAGGCACGGCATCTCCAGTCTGGCTGGTGACTGAAGCCGTCTCTCAGTCAGCGGTGATTGAAGGTCACTGTGGCAGACATGTTGCTAAAGGGCATTGTGCTCATCAACCGGCCACTGCCTCCCGCCATGATGGAGTGCAGCCTAAAGATCAAATGTCTGGCTGCCTTGACTGAACACTTTAGTGGTTCTCAAAGTGCCAGATCTGTTTTGCTAAAAGACAGGGCGGAGTTTATACGGTCCATCATACTGCTCAGCAACACGGCAACAACACACGTGTATTCAGCTACACAGAAACACTCGTTTCTTATCATCCTCTCATTTGAGTGTCCTTGATTATAAATTCACACCAACAACCTTTATAAAAATAAAGAAATGCTGCTTCAAATACCCTCGAGAACTTGCAGAGATATGATTGTGGTTAATAGGGGATTCATCACCTCTGTCTAAGGACGCAAACAAGGTTCAAAAAACAAAATGTAGGGTTTTTTTTTTTTGTTTTGTTTTGTTTTTAAATCTTAATTAAACGGACCAAAGTTTGTTTAGGCAGCTGTGGTATCTGTGTTTTAATAATGCCCCAAATTAGCAGCTGTTGTAACTGTGAATGTTTTTGTTACTTTTCAGTGAAGGAGTAAAGCTAAATAATATGTGTCTGATAACACACAAACACACACACACAAAAAGTCGCTGGTTCTGGTTGCCTGTCCAGTTTTTTTTTCCCATCGTTATCGTGCCATAATAAAAGAAACTAGGTAAATAAAGGCTTTGCTTCCTGTAAGAAGTAGAGATCCTGTGGCAGACTTACTGCTGAACTACTCCAGCTCTTATCAGTCTGAAAGACGAAATGATTAGCAGGGAGAAGAACAGAGGGAGGAGAGAAGCAGAAGTTAGCGGAGAGAATGAAATGCCAACAGGTCAGGAGTGGAACGCCTCAGGCTGGGAACCACAGGCGCAAAGCTCATTAAAAACAGACTGACTTTTCTGAGCAGGAGGACGGGCCAAACCCAACAGTGCTGCTGCGTTCTGCGAGGAGAGAAAACAAAAACAGGAGAAATGCAGCAAAGTCCCAGCAGTAAAGGAAACTCAGTGGGGCACCATCTCCCTCCGTTTGGGAGGAAGATGAAGGGCTGTGATGGTGGGTTTCATGAATGTTAGTTTTGGAGGCAGCTTTCCCCTCGAACAATGGTCGCAACTACAACCAACGCCGCACGAGCAGTTCTCAGCTTACACGATCAGAAGACTGTACACTGAAACTACACATCTGAAAGCTCCATGTTGATTCCAAAGAATACAACGTGCATGCATTCATTTATCCACCCTTTCATCTATCCATCCATCTGACTGTTACATCTGCAGACCAGCTGTCCCGTCTTTGACATGTTTAAAGATTCAGCTGGGAAAGGCTGTAGTATTAGAATTTGGTGGTTTTGGCTGCTCACTGATGGAGCCTAAAAGCTTTTTTGTAATGTAAATGTAAGCCTTCACTGAAGTGACTTTTACTTGGATTTTGACTCATTTAAAACAAACACATCAACAAATTTGAACAAACATCTTTTCCCCTAATTATTGGTTCAATTTGTGGTTCCAGCTAAAAAACATGCTTGTGACTGATTCCAAATGCACCTCCTTGCTCTTGCAAGCACGCTGAAACTACAATCCCAACCTGGTTCCACCGGGAGCATCGATCTGTCAATGCTCTGCATGTTCTGACTATTGATTATTCAGAACCCCGTTTAGACGGAAGGTTCTAAATTGCACAAACACCAGCGCGTTAAAGGATCAATAAGTCAAGCAGAGCAGGCTAACATCTTCAGCTGAACACAACACACTCGCTGCCACTAATGATCAACCCCGTGTATGTGCAGAAGCCACAGTGGGACAGCTTCTAATGGTACTTCTCAAATGTGTTTCAAGGCCAAAAGAAGGTATAATTAGAAAATCAAGATGGAGACCATGAATAGCTTTGGTATTATAATCATTTCACAAAATGAAGCTAGAAATCATCAGTGGCAGTAATCGAGAGGACAGCGCTAATGTTTATATGATATATTATTTAACTCCACTGTGTTAAATCTGTACTCTTATCGACGTCCTACTGAAACACTAAAGCGGTGACACATCCATCGGTCTGACTGCTAAAGCGGTGTCAGACCGATGGATGTGTTTTACTTTGTCATCGACTGCTTCATTTGCATCTTCACCATAAAGTGGCGCTCTCACTGGGATTTCCACTTTAATGCTGCGATCACAAATCATGTATCAGTGCATGTACACATCTGTACTCTCTCAGTCAAGGGTACTTCCGTCACTCTCCTCTGTCTCTGCCTCCTCTGTCGGCTGGGTTCACTTATCGGCCGTGTCTGACATCGTGTGGTCCCGCGTGAGAAGCTGACAAGAAAGGGCATTTTCCCCTTCCTGTTTCAGAAAATCGAAAATAAATGTTTCTGTTGAAAATTAAACCTTGCACAGCATGAACTGAAAAAGAAAAGTGACGGATAAAAGTCCACACCCTAAATGCAAATGTGGCGTTTTTGTCATTTAGTTTATACTGCAGAAAAATAAAACAATGAGAGAAAGAATAACAATGTCCCTGATGCTTTATTCCCTCATATTCCATCAGACAGCCACACAGTCAATTTCATTGATTTGCAGTTGATCTTTATAAACTCAAACAAAACAGGCATTTTGTTGTTATCCATGGTATTGATAAATTGATAAATTACATGCTAAGGAATACAGGTATTTCTGCTCTAACAGCAGCACCTAAAGATAAGCCTCATCAGTGACTGGGGGGGTCAAATCCTTCCTGTCCTTAAATTCTTCTTTATGAGGGACTATAACTGATGAAGTTTTGTTGTTCAATAAATCTCTGAATCGTTTAGCAAAATGAATATGGTCTGAGCCAAAGGAACCATAAGATTTGTCAGTAATGAGAATTTAAAAAAAAAATTTCAGGAATGGAGGGGAGAGTAAACGTG
>CAAE01015043.1:211655-244320 GCA_000180735.1 Tetraodon nigroviridis | reverse complement strand
CCAGTGCAGCAGCTGAATGTTTTAACGTTCAACACGCAGCTGGAAGCTTTTATTTGACAAATGAAGATGAATCAGATGGAGTTGGTTGTCTGAATAGGAAATCGTGACAGTGACCTTCTCATCCCCACAAGGGAAACTTGTGATGCTAAGAGCTTAATCTGTAGATACTAAAGAAGATCTGGTCTAATGTGAAGCGTTTCAAAGGTAAATTTGATAGAAATCTATCTTCTATTATTACCCCAGGTTAACCAGCTAATTATCACTTCCCTTTATGTGTGGTTGTTTCAGTGATCCAAGCGCTTCTGCTGGACTCGCCATGTCCTGGAGAACAATGAGTGGAATACTAACATGAGGCTGTTTAAGATCTCTGCCTCTGCTGCAAATCCTCCTGGTGAGAATTCCCTCTCGGGTTAAGGGGGGGAACACTGAGGGACCGTGGCTGTGGTTGCGGTAAGTCCTCCCATCTCAGCACTGAAGGTTCGAGCGCTGTCCCAGATCACAGCAAAGGCGTGTCAATCACCTGTACCCGTACTTGCTGCTCAAAAACCAAGTCCAAGAACATTTTTATTAAGATTGACTAGGTTCCCACGTGTTTTTAACAGCTCTGTGAGCCACTGTCATTGTCCATTAATCAGAAGCTATTATTTTTGCTCCCTGGAGATGTGCCTCCCTCCGCTTTCTGCAGCTTATTTAATGGGCAAACACTGCAGACTGTGGATTCAACAGAACAAAAACAACACCTTTTATCTTCCTAATTCATTCATTGCAAAATGCCCCCAGATGACCTCAAGGGACATTGCCTCAGCTGTGTAGAACACAACAATCAGCGCAAGCGACTGCTGCAGCTCAGTGGGGTTGGCAGAAATCTGGTGGTTGGTGAACAATATGACCTGTGTGATAAAAATGTAACTGGAATGTAACTGGAACATTATCGGTAGTGGTTGTGCGAGTGTGTGTGTTTACAAATATGGTGCGGTAACCAGCCAGAATACGCCGCCTTGCCTTAAATGTGCTCTACCAGATAGATTTGTGAAAGCCGACTGATGCTAATGCAGCTGCTATGTTGGAGAGGCACAAACCTGTTAGTGTGGCAGCTGCTACCCCACTCAGGGGATCAATGATTTTACAGACCTTTTGCCTATTTTGTCAGGACTAGGGAGGGATATGACAAGACATCTGCAAAAAAATCCAACCCCAATGCAGTTTTACTCTTGTATTTGAAAAAGCAGGAAATGGGATCAGACTACAATTTAAGGGGTTTTATTTTGTTGGGTTTTATTTCTTTAAAAGATTAGGACAGGAGTCCTCAAGGCATCCACAACAGGACCACCAAACTGAGAACAAGAAGAAGCTGTAGAATTCTGCAGTTCCGGCTGTTCTGACGTGCAGTATTAAACCTTTTTTTTTTTAATATTTTATATCATGCAACGTGCAACTTTTTGTAATCTGGTCCCATCCCTCCCAGATACATCAGAGTGGTGAGTGTGTGTGTGTGTGTGTGTGTGTGTGTTTCTGCACATGAAACAGGGTGAGGACCACAGCACACTTTCCTGGGTGGTAATAGCAAATTGTGAAGGGCAGTTTGAGGGTTAAGACTCGGTTTAAAGGTTATCATTAGATGTAGGGTTAGGGCTGGGCCATGAGGTGTGTGTGTGTGTAAGAAAAAGAACAAAACGTGCTGCTGCTGTGGCAGATTGATTTGAAAAGTGCATCAGTGTTTGTGCGCAGGAAAAAGGATGATGGGAAAACGGGGAACAAATGCTTGTGGATGTGTGTGCACGTGTTTAATGATGGTATCTGATGTACAACGCACGTAGCATACACTAATCAGTGTGTCAGAATCTGTCAAATGAAGCGTGCACAATCCCCGCAAACTGCCAGTTTGCTCTCATGCACACAGCCAGATGAGTGACTCTAACAGCTTGTGTATTTTATTGCATCCTCTTATAGTCTTGGACACATCTTTATATGCTACATGCTAGGTGCCCATTTCTGATGATTCGTTTCTGAACCTTTGTAATAAAGCTAATGCGGTGGTATTAAAAATAACAACAACAACAAAAAAAACCCTAGAAATGTAAAGTACAATCTGCGAATGGCTGACAGAGTATAACCCCCCCTTCTTTTTCCTCCACATTAGTTTGGTCTCATTCTAAACTCTGGATGCTTTTATAAATCTTGTTTCTCTGTTATGTATTCATGTAATATGACATTGGAGTCAGAGCTCAGGTGGCACAGGGCGAAGGTGTGTATCTGGTTTTCTTCAAGCACTCCTGCTGCATATCTAACAGCCTCATCTGAGTGTGTCAGACTAACTCTTAGAAATTCAATTTGAAACGATATCAGCTGGACCACCCCGTCTGCACGCACGCTCAAAGCTTTGTTTTGGTTGGAACAAAGCACTAAGAACTATTAAGTGTCGTTTTTGGAATTTAATGCGGAGAATCGTGTTTATTCACCGTCTGGGGCCTGGAACTGGGCCCTGTTTTCATTTAACAAACTCATTTCATTCCAATCAGTTTTATTAAATTGTTTTCTGAAACACGTATCTAACAGATATAAAGTATAATACATAATAGTTTGGAATGGTTAACAGGTTGAAGTAATTCATATGATATTAAAATGTTCATTGTGTTGTTGTTTGATTCACTAATAGAGTTTATTTTGGTGTAAATAAAGCATCTGTCTTGCACCTGCAGTAAGTCAAACTCTGTCTGTGACTGGATCTATAAAAATTGACTTACCAAAATAAAGCTCTGGTTGGAGTGTTAAGCTGCATTGCTTTACAGATGAAATCGGAGCTGAGCGAGTGAGGAGCCCGAGTGAGATTTTCCTCCGATAAGGGTCTGCATGGGTCTGTGTTTGTAAGATAAAACTAAATGGTTCTCCACACATCCTTTTCTTCGGCCACTGTTCTATTTTTCAGTGATAAAATGAAAGAAAAAGGAACCGTGAAGGTAAGAAATGGTTGCCAAGCATCAGACGACCCATGAATAAATTCTAGGATAATCTATAGTAACAGGAGAGCAAGGCAGAGTGTATAAGGCCACATGTATGAAAAAGGCAACCAGACTTGGAAATAAATCCTGATAAAGAGACAGTGCAAACTAGCATGTGAGTAAAGGTACTCCTTACTCCTCGCCACGTCCACGGTTCCACCATCGCTTCATCGATATAGCTCAACCCACAGCTGTCACTTGTCTATTTCATTGATATGCGAAATGAGCCAAATGTTCCTCTGCCAAAGTCGTTTGGCTTTATTGATAACGGCACTTCAATTAAAATAAGTGCAATGAGTGGTGGCGGATGAGGGAAAGAGTGTTCTAACACGATAGAAAAGACTTATAGATGCAGACATAAATACAGTTCAGTGGCTTTAATGGTTGCAGAACCTTCCAGAAGCCGAATCAGACATTTTGGTAAAAGAAACAACAACATACTAATAATAATTCAATCATATAGGAACAGTTTCTGATTACTGAGGTAGAAAAAGAAAACTCAAGAAAAATGTATTAAATGTCTTGTATTTGAAAGGTCACTGTTTATTAGGATGCCTTTGATGTTTACCACGTAAAACAAACTTTCATAGAGATGGTCAGAATCAATGTTTCTTTTTTCTATGAAAAAGCGCTTTTTTGCTATAAATGCAACATTAACGTTTCCTCAGAAAGCAAGTTAAATATAACGTACACCAATCATTAACAGCACAAAGGAAAAAGATCTGTTACTCGACCCTAAAACTGTTCATTAGGTGAAAAAGAACAGTTAAAAAGTGCTGTTTTATTGACAGGTTCATATGAGGAGACGTGCTAGAGGCTTAGACATGCACAGGAACAGCTACAGTGACATGTCACTGTCGCGGATCGCTCTGATCCGTGTCCTTCCTCTCATCTGGAATAAGCCTGGTCAATGGCCTTTTTCAATTGTCCAAAATCTAAGTTTTACTAAAAACTCCTGTCATTATTTTTAGTATCTGCTGATTGATTCAGAGCCTGAACTCTGGAGAAAACGGCCCACAGGAACCAAAGAGGCTGTTCTACTTTGGCTCGTGTCATGATCGGTGTGAAGCTAAAGTGGTCAGCACTGCTGTTTCACAGTACGAACATTCGAGAGAGAGAGGCCTTGTTTACTGAGCTCAGCGGATGTGTTCACAGTGCTGTCACGTTCCCGAGGTTCTGGCCGACGTCTTGAGGGACAGTTGTGAGCTCAAAAAGGTCAAAAACAAAGCTGAGAAGACTAAAAGCGCCACACCAGCATTACACT
Organism: Tetraodon nigroviridis; assembly: GCA_000180735.1. NCBI lineage: Eukaryota > Metazoa > Chordata > Actinopteri > Tetraodontiformes > Tetraodontidae > Tetraodon > Tetraodon nigroviridis. Next base: position 240,057 of record CAAE01015043.1, on the reverse strand, counting down.
TCACTGAGTACAGAGTGCAAATATACAAACATATAGCATATACTTGTAGCCTGGACATCTCTGCAGGCTAATCTCCTTTGAATAACCTTTAAAATCAACTCAGGGCTTAAGCTGATAATTAGAAAAAACTAATATTTAATACATCACCAAAATCTCTGTCCGGCCTACAAAATCAGAGAGCACAACTGTGGGAGGAATGTCTGCTGCTAGCTTTGTTTATGATGCTTTCTATCTTTGGCTTCCCTGCAGTGACGCATTTACCCACCATGGTCACAACATTATGACAGAAAACCACATTTCCACAGAGCAGCATGGTTCTGCTCAGTACAGCGCTCAGCCGAAACGATGTTTAAGTAATTTCTGTATCTTGCAAACTACCCAAAATGTTGGCGTTCATAAATATGTTATGCCAAGGCCGCTATTCTCAGAACAAGATACATGCAACATTGCTGAAAGATTGCTTTACATAAATTAATGAGAAAAGGTTTATTTTTGCTGGGAGTCAGCAGGCCCAGGTGCCCTAAAGTACACAAACTGGACTGCAGCTTCTATTACACCCAGAGGGGGAGGAAGCCGTTGCCAAGTTACTTTCACTGTCATGTAAGGATGTATGTGGGGGCACAGGTCCTTCTGCTTTGTCTGTGCATCACACTGACATCATTGTTATGATGCTACACTACCTACACAATTGTATCTTTAGAAGTAAATAATACACTGTATGTCATACAGATCACTCATACTTGGTATCATTTGTTGGCTGAGTCCTGACCTTAGGGTTGTGCAAACCAGACTGAACACAATAACACACCTTATTCTTACATGTACCGCACTTGTTATCAACACAAAGGTTTCATTCGCCATCGTGGACCAGAGAGAGAGAATGAAAGAGAAAGGGAGACAAACACTGCAAAAACAATGCATTATCTGCCAAGAAAATTCTATTCCTCGGCGCCAGAAGGGATGTTGTTCTGAAAATCCATCTTCCTCCCCTGAGTCTCTTCCTCCAACATAATGAGGTGGCCATTGAACAAGGCTCCCAAACCCAAGCATTCTGGGAAACACTCCCACACAAAGGTCATTTCACTTACAGAACTGAATCACTTCAGCTGTTTCTGAAAAAAAAAAAAAGAAAAGAAAAAGAGGAACCGGAGACACATGTATGCCTGTCTTTGAACGGTGAGCTGCTGGGGGACGCAAAACCTGACGGAAAACCAAATATGAGAAGTGGATTGTGGAGAGAACAGATGGGCAGCAGCACTTGAGCTGAGCAATATTTCAAATGAGTTTCACTCAAATCCAGTAAAAACACTGAAGCTGCTGGGCTTTAACTGTGCACAAGATTGGCGTTGGTTTTGTCCTATTCTGTGTGTTTGTCAAAACTTTTGGAGTGTAAAAGGAGATTAAACGAGGCTTTGTGTTCTAGAGTGGCTGCGACTCCTCATTGACAGGATGGATCTGGGAATGTTTAACAGAGAATTATATCCTCACCTTGCAGCAGCGGCATCTCACACCAAAAATGTGCTGTTAGCTGTGGGGTTCTTCCAAACTAGCGACATTCTGCTCTCACAATCTGCAGTTCAAAATCTAAAACCAGCTGTCCCAAAGTGGCCTACTACAATGAAACTGTCAAACTACAGCTGGCAATCTGGGCTCTGCGGTAGCTGCTGTTGTATTTCCATGCAGATGTAGCACGTTACACGTTACAAGAAGGAGTTGGGGGAAGTAGGCTCGGAGCATGGGCATGCATATGGAGCTATTGAAATTAAATCGATGAGAAGCAGCCAACCTGCACTGAGTGCAGAAAGCTTTCTACAAAACACAACCCTAGAGGTTTGTGTTCACTCCTGACCCACAATGCTCTGCGGTGGGAAGTGCTACGTTTCCTGCTTCCGTCTGAAGTGATAATGTCAAAAACATTCTAGCTAATGTGTGCATTAGTTCTAGCCTTTTGAATAATGCTCCTAGTGAAGATTGAATGTTGCTGATCTAAAACCATCATTAAAAAAGGAAAAAAAGAACATAACGGCACAGATGAACAATAGTGCCTCGTGTCTCAAAATGTCCATTTGAGCTTACTCGAAAAAGACTTTTACTGCATTTTAAATACCATAAGACAGAGTGGACGCCTAATCAGACTTTACAGAAAAGCAATTCTGCCCAAGGTGACCCGCGGTGCCTTGCATGAAGTTAGAGTAATGAGCATTTTAAAGCCCAAGACAAGACAGGTGACCCTTATTCCTGAGTGTAGCTTTATACGTTTTCTCTTGGTTTAAGAAAAAATAAAAAGCCCAAACTCTATAAATAAAACCCATGGTGCGCTCTTTCAAAGATCACAAGCAACAATGCTGCTCCCTCATTTTCACAGACAGGAAAAGCATTCCAGTGCTTGTGTTTCATGCCTGAGGTTACTCATCCAGCAAAAGCAGATACAGCATTGAATCTGCTGTCATAAAGAACAATAGTCGTTTCTTATCCACGAAATAACCTAATCATCCCAGGATGCCTTCAAGCCTGTTTTGATTAATACCGCGCCGATACTGAACGGCTGTAGTGGGGCCGGTGGCGTAATCGTCGGGGGTGCTGCTCTCCCAGACAGCTGGGAAACATGAACTGAGACCTCTGCCATCCATTTGTCTCCCCTGCCTTTGTCTCACTCACTGCTAAATCCTTATCGAATAAACGTTGTGGCGACCGAGGCAGAGATGACACATTGCCGTCTTGGAAGCAGGGGCTTAATTGAAACCTATTTATCACTAAAGATAGCCAATATGAAGAGCTGAGGAGAATCAAACTATTGTCCAGATGGATGCTTTTATAAACATTTTCACACATTTTAATGAATTACTGACACAGAAGGTAGTTGTTTTTGTGGTTATCCTCTCTTGAGGGAGAGTAAATTATATGTGAGCATCATGAGGGATGATGAACAGACTAAAAGTCGGATGTAAAAAGAAATGGGGGAAGTGGAAGCAGTTAAAGCAGTGAAAAGCACTTTCATTCAGCACACAAGCATGCAGATGCGCATGTCTTCCCAATGTTTGCCTGTGGGAGGCTGAGGTTCCATATGTGTATTCTGCCCGACTGCGACATGACATCAACCTGGACTGTAATTAATCAGGCCAGGATGAGCAGCACATCTATCAGACTTTTCTGTCACATGGCAAAGACAAACGCACACACAAACACACTTGCACACACACGGTTGAAGTAGCAGAGGCGCTCTCGGCATCGTGTTCCAACACCTCTGCCAGTAAATACATAAGAACGGAAGAGCAGAGCTGCTGGTATCCACCCACAGGCTCTGGAACGTACACATTCCTGCTAGATTTGAAATCTGAAGGATTAAAAAGAAGGCATGTTTTTGTGTGTTGAAATGAAGCATGACTTCAGAGTCGTGTCGCCATCTCCTCCAAGCAGGAAGGATTTGTGATTCTTCTGAAAACCTTTATGGCCTTCATAATGAAATATAATATTGACAGTTCTCTCGCTTTTTCCTTGCTCATATCTAATCTGTGATTCCCTGGGATGTGGGGGGAGAGGAAACAGCACACTAAAAAAACACGCAACGGCTTTGATCCCTCTTTAAAAGGATCCACGAAAACATCCAAGGGCCTGAGCAGAACCCATTTTAAGTTTCCTTCTTTCTCCCTGGCAAATTAAAATTAAAGCATACTTTAAAATCTTATATTTACTGCCTCGTTTTTCTCCTCCTTGTCTTCAGCGGTGATCTACGTTATTGTATAATAATCTGGCCAAGTGTGGCGGTTTCAAACAATGCTCTACCTCATCTAACCAACTGCTTACAAGCAGATAAATAAAAAGCACATTGGGTTTTTGTTGTTGTTATTGTTGTTGTGTTACCCCAAGCTACAACCTGAAGTGACTCCCAGTCAGTTTCCCCAATTACCCATGACGGCGGTGATACGGCGCAGTACCATGAGGACATTTGAGGAGTACAACCCTGCTGTTTCCTGCAGTGCAGAGAAGGTAAAGAAAGCCAGGAGAAAGAGGACAACCAGCAAACTGTCAACAAACTGTCTTGGAGTGTGACGGCGGAGGAAGATATGCTGTACACGCACGGAAATGTGGAAGGTGATGGGAAGCGAAGGCAGCATGAGAAAAATTGCTTGAGGCTCATGTGACAGTGACAGAGATAAACCCAGGAGTCACCAGGCGAGGAGCCCTTATTCTGCAGCTGGAGGCGTGAGGCCGGCCAGCTCCGGGCTGCCGGGGCAAGCAACCATTAGACTCCGTCCTCTGGAGGCAAAAGAGCTGATATAAAGCCATTTCTGGCAACAAAGAAAACAATAGTGTAATGCAACATGTTGACTGCCGCTTGCTCAGATCTAATCACTGTTTTTTCGAATAAGTAACATATGAACCAGCAAGAAAATCTAGCTGGAAGTGAACAGAATATGAAATGGTAACAATTTTTATTGTGATTTGATTTAGCATTTTGGCTCCTTGGCAGCAGTCGGCATCCAGCCTGTAAGTCTTAGATTTGACTGGCAGGGAAAAACCTCCTCTGGACAAGGGGCTATTATTGTAGGCAAATGCTTATATAACAGGAAAATCCAGCCATTAAGACCTAATGAATGCCTGCCTGGCTTTTGATTCCACCCAATTTTAGTCACCCAATGTGCTATCTTACTGCTGAGAGGAAAAAAAAGCTTCAACGGTCAAGGTGAGGACGAGAATATGCAGCACAGAAAGAGAATTTTTTTCAGGGCTGATATAACAAACTTCTGCTCCTGATACCTCACAGGTTTGAAAATATATCCCACAAACCAAACATGATTTTTTTTTTTTATAACTCCTAAAAAAACAAAAACAAAAGCAGATGGTTGCTCTGAAGATGTCGCAGACACAGCGTCAGTTCCCGACAAAACTAAAATGGTTTGAGGAATGTTTGTTTTAATGGCCATTTCACGGGTGAAGGGGTGGGGGCATGTAAACTCAGGCATAAGCGTGCCTGCCATGAGCAGTGCACTGTGGGAAAGCAGAGATGAAACTCATGTCACATGTGTTCAGCGTAGATAGAAAACAAGCAAGTGCGAAAAGGTGGGGATGAATGAACCTGCAGCTGCATTCACCCCCGTTTAGTCTGCTGATAAACTCCAAACACCCCTGACAGGCCCGTCATCATCCACCTGCACGGGTTTCATTCCGCTGGCGTGCAGGTACTTCAGGGGAAATCTATACAGCTGCAATTTCCAGTCTAATCAGCCACAGCGCACGTGTGGCCGTGGAGGGTGTTTTAAGCCCAAATGTACTGGTCTTTCTGGCGAGTCTATAAAGACCGTCCTTGGAGGTTTGTTTAAGCTCAAGCAGAACCACCGGCGCCTGAACATATTACTCTAGCACTAACAGAGTCTGGGGAGAAGATTGGTGTTTCACAATAACCTGCTAGTGGACTATTGTTAAGACATTCTGTGGGGGAACAGTGAACCAGCTTAATAATTTAGAAATGTAATTACTTCTTTGGTGGTTTTCTTTTGCCTTGTTGTGGGGTGAAAATGGCATTTTTTTTTGTTTGCACACTGTGGTTATTAACCGGGGGAGTTTACTTAGTGCAGTGTCATTCCTTGAAACCTTCCAGAGCCCTAGATTAAGCCGCAGAAGCTGAATATGTACATGAGTTATATCACTGAGTGGATGCTGTAGCCTCTATAGTTAATGTACATGCACTAAAACAGGCCAAACGTGGGAGTCTATTTATTAAAGCAAATTAAAGGCACTTTAGTAAAGACCCAATTAGAAAAATGAAAGCAGAACAACACGAGCACATGGCTAAATTGTTCTTCTAAATGGTTTAGATTATTGTCACTCATGCAGTTAACAGTGTTTTTTCTTTTTTTTAGTCAGTGATGGTTTATTCCCTTGGGTTTTCACAAACAGAATGTCAGATATAGGAAGCATTCACGAGTGCGAGGAAAAACAACATGGTCACCGAGGATGACCTCAGGAGATGGAACACCTGCCAATGTCAACATGCGTCCTGTCACATCCCTGCCCCTCCTGTGGGGTCTCCCTTCCTTCAAACGCTAATGTCTGAATCCTTCGGCGTGGCTCTCTGTTTGATTCCGCCTAAATGTGACAGCTGACATGACCCCATGTCGCTCAGTAGCATAAAGCAACAAATGATCTTGTGTGTCGTTAAGGCTGCAATCTGTGAATTGGTGACAGCAGATTTCAGCTTACATGAAGCTGCATTTGAGCTCCGCCCTCATTCTTTCAGGGCACCATACTTTTCTAATTGTAGGTAAAAGCAAACGACACAATGCAGAAGGCATCTATAGACATTTTTTTATAATGAATAAAATCCAAGTTAAATCGATAGTACCCAAGTCAAGGCCCCCGTCGGCCTCCTCGCCCTGCATCCATTTGTGCTTTAGTCTGACTACAGTGAATAAATGTCACTTCAGCTTCAGTTCAGCCCATTAGGGCTGTAGCCGTAAAACCATTAGTCCTTTGCTGTGTTTCAAACATTATCCACCATATTATAAGGGCTAAAAGCTCCAGTAGTTCTGATGAGACAGTGCAGCACACACTCCCACATACTGATTGAACAAAAAAGTTATTATATGCTGTAGAGAGAGAGAAATGTCACTATTAAGTTACTAGATTTACTTAAATTGTATGTTGAAAAATATAAATCTGCAGGCTATCATATAAGTAGTACCAAAACATTTAAAGATGTATTTTGCTCTTTCTTTACTTGCTGTACGGTAACAGTGGTAATATCTTTTGACACAGTCACCATCTCAACAAACTTCTGGGAAACTTTGATTAAGCAACATGGATGTTTGAAACCGACCTGAGTGACTGCAAACTCTTTACTCTGGCAGCTCTATTAATTCAAAAACATGTCCTCCACTTCATGCTGAGGGTGAGAATAGGATCGCGTGAACAGATCTAATCAGTAGGGGTCAGTAGGTCGGAACGGCTAGTGAGCTGGGCTGTATCTCCAGGGAAACAAGGATGTCAGAAATGCTGCAGATCTTAAAAAAGAAAAAGAAGCTACCTGCACCACTTTTTAGTTGTAAGGCCTTTTTAGTAAAACCAAAATCCAAGTCCTTATTTCAGCTATGGACGTGGGAATCGTTATTCTATTCGACCACACTATTTTGGATAAACATGCAGACAAAGTTGAGCTCCAGTCGTATGGTGACGCCTTGAGCCGCGTTATCTGGTTGGAATAAACCTGATGGTATCTCTCGATGGGGTAAAAACTTTCTCAAGAATATCTGCACATAAGAGAACCAGGACAGCTGCCAGCATGACAAAATCTGGTGGCGAAACAAACACCAAAGGCGCATTTGTGTGGCAGAGGCAAGAGTGACAGGACCTGTCAACACTGCAGGAGCACGTCGCCGTTTCCTTTCCTGTCTTATTCTCACTGCTCCCTTTTATAATTGGTTCTGTCCTCTCAATCTCACCAGCGTCTTTCTGTTCTTCCGTCTCCCACTGCTGTCATTGAAATTCTTTTGGAGGCTGTGAGGCTAAATGGGGTGGAGGGCACCGTGCTGCCACTGGTATCCACAATGAGTATAAAAATCTGAAAAGCACTCATTTCCAGATGATTTTGACATTCCTCCCATTTGTTTATGCTGCGTTTTGGCTTATCAGGGTATTAAATAGGTTATAAACAATGATTTTGAACTTCTCACCCCAAATGTAGTGTCAGATACAGGAATATACATTACCAGCTTTTTCTGCTAAAATTTTTTTTTTGCAGCATGACAAAATACTTTATACAGACTTTCAAAGTTTAGTGAGATGATGACTTCAAAAGAATTCCTCATCAAGATTTCCTTTGCAAAGTTTCTTCAGAAACCATGTTAGAAACTATGTACACAGCCAGTAAATGAGTGGCAGCCATATAAATGTTTGATGGCTTTTGTGTGGAGGCGTATGTGTCATCTCGGGGGTAGATGACTATCTCCATTAACGTGATGACTTCAACAACAGAGGTTTCATGAATGTAATTAGCTTGTGTTGTATATTTCCTTCAAAAACGTACAGTAAAAAGGTCACTATGCATTTCGCCCATGCCATTACACAGGGTAATTTGCTTACATCATTATTTAACGCTCTACTGGGCACACATTTGTAGTGTACCCAGCACCAATTTTGTTGCATTTTTCATCGTGTAAACTGTGTTGTTGGCTAAGTTTGAATGCTTGTGCTAGGTTTTGAAGCTCTTTGATTATGCACTTAGATATAAGTATGCTTAATGTATACCTACAATAAAAGTGAAGCAGAGAAAATTTGGCTTAAAGTGTGTTTTCAGGACAACAATTGAATTAATCCTGTAAGCCTATGTTGCTTCTCTTAACACATTTACTGTAAGTGCAGCAAACAGATGGTACGTGTGTGTGTGTGTGTGCATCCTCTCACTGAACTCTCACATTCCCACCAGCCCTTCCCCTAACACACACACGTTCTGCTTGTTGGTGAACTCTCCCAGTTAGCGGTCAGCTCAGATGAAGAGAGACTAATTAAAATAGTTTATACTGCAGCGCCTCACTGCAGGCAGATTTTACTTTTTCCATCTAAAACTTTAATAGCTGGAAACACTGCTTGCATCTACAGTACTCGCAGGCCATCGGTCTAAATTTAGAAATGATGTAGTCTTGCAGCAGCTTTGAACACAGATTTTTTTTTAGCCAGCAAATGTCTGGGCGGCATCATGATTGCCAATAGCCCACCCATCCATCATAAAACAACAACATCATCAACTACTTTTACTTCCGATTTTGATAAAAGTGAAGTATTGGCGATCTCTGCCGAGTACATCAGTTGTTCTGGACATGTTTCTACAGCGGATGGGTTCGGTCTTAATAAACATTCCCCTCTGACCAGTACCGGTGTAGAAAATGGTCTATTAATTTATCATTCCACTTAGGATATCATGTTTTTTATTGCTAAAATTTCACATGGAAGCCAGTATTGCAGTAATGGGCTCTGGCTTCTTGGCTGAGCCATCAAGAAAACAATTACTATGCTAAGTGAACCGGCTGCTCCTGCTGTCCAAAAAGCAATAAACAATGGTCCCCAAATCATATTTTGTGCTAAATATTAGAAATTGTTCTCATATCTAGTCCAAATAGTCTTTCTTCATGGCAGAGGAGTGGTCCACCATATGGTTACACCTGATAACAACCCAAGGACGTTTTGCAGATTTTGTGTTCATGTCCTCATTGTGAGCATCATTTACCATATTAAACATTACAATTATACCTTTATAGTTCACATTTATGACATACTCAGCTATAAAACTAGATCTCATCAATCAGCCAGGTCTTTAATGAAATGCAAAAGCAGCAAAATGTACAGTACTGAAAAAACGTAATAATGAGGGATAGATTCAATCCTTGCGTCTAAGTGTCAGTGCAGAGAACAGGTTCAAATGGGCCCAGTTGTGCTCTGGTGCCCCTATTACGACAGTGATACATTGTAATGTGATAGTTTCAAGCCATTACCCTTTTATCCTGTCTGTCTCCTAGCCGGACATCCTTCATCAAAATATTCCTCTCCTTCCTATCGCTCTTGAAACAGTCCCGCTGCCTACCTCTTTTCCTCCCCGCGCTCCTCCTTTTGAACTCCCCAGAGACATTTGACAGACTGTAATGGAATTTTTCTATCGTCAGTCTACAGAAGGGTGATGCATGGCTCCAATTTCTGCGGCTTGAGGCCCAGCAGCAGCTGAATCACTGCTGGCTCCAGCCAGTGTAGGATGGCCTTGAGAGCCCGGGACAAAGACACAGTGGGGGGGATTATTCTATAGAGATACTGTTAAAAAGTCAGAGTAATACTCAAGAGAGAGGGAATGAAATGACATAGCTGAAGTGAAAATGTGAAGAAAATGTGTTAGGAAAGTGCAGCTGACGAGCCCAAGGAAAACAAAGTAGAAATTATTCATAAATTAAAATTATTCATAAATCCGACACAATCTTAACTGGGACATTTAGGATTTCAAATAATCGATCTATTCTGAACGGTTGTGGAAAAGGCACTCCAGATGAAGGTTTCTCTGTGCCTTTAGGGGAAGGAAGTGGACTGATGCATCGATCAGGGAAGAAGCAACGTCTTCTGTCCTCTGTCAGGAGTGGTACACAATTTCATTTTGGAAAAAGAAAGATTTCCTTTTACCCATCAATTTATAATATGTGAGCTTCAGGGAGGCAGTCTGTCTGGATTGTCAGAGCTCCAAAAGGAAAAAAAAAAAAAAAACATTCCACTGATGACTGCTTACATGGTTAGGTCATCCTGCACAAAACACAGTGGTTTCATTAAATGTGGTAAGGTCTTTTTTTTTCTTATCTTGCTTTCTTCTGATGTCTCATCCTTGGTTAACAATCCTTCACAGGCCAAGAAACTCCAAGCGTGTCTTATTCATGTCAGAGAGAAACGCCTGTAAAGGCTATATTTTCAAAAGAAAAGAGTCTTAGAGGTAAACACTGCTGATCAGGGACAATATACTTCTACGCCTGCACAGATGGTTGCCTATTTGTTTGCTTCTGTTCATCTTATATCCTTAAGTAGGAAACATTTTCTCATTGTTCCACATTTCCTGCTTAGCTTCTGTGAACTGTTCTGATTACCTTTAGTCAGCTTTTTAGATCTGCATTTACTGATTCAGAAACCCATAGTGAGCAGGGTTGCAGGGGTGGGCGACCTTTGGCATCACTGGAGTGGCCACTCACTGATGCACCTGAGCTTTCCGGAGCCGACTCTGGTCACTTGCTTTTATATCACCTCACCAAAATAAACTTCTGCCAACTGTGCAGTTCAGATACAGACAAAAATGAATCATCACATATATACAGCATACAGATATGTCGTCAGTGGCAGCTAGTTGGAGCATTTCCTGCATGAATGACTCGCCTGTTGTCAAGAAAATGGAATTACAGGGGACAAAAACATGTGAAATTGAAACGAGACTGCTGCTAGAGTGAATGTTGTTTTGACATTCGGCAGACCAGGTCCTCTGCTGCCTGACCGTGCATATAGATGGTCCCAGTAATCCGAAATATCACCAGTCTTAATTGCAAATCAGGTGTGAAATGTCAAGCAAACACAAACGGTGCAGATGCTGCAGGTCGATGCAACTGCGGTGCTGCAGATTTGGCGCGCTGATGCAGCCTGAGGGTTACAGTGACCGGCCAAACACACCTGCCTTTACACACACACGTGCACACACACGCACGCACATAAGCACACACATACAAATGCAGCGTGGCCATCTGGCTAACTGGTTCTTGGGCTGATTATATTATATTCCCCAGCTGTTGAGTGCCTGCTCCTCTTTTGCATCCTCATCTCAACTTTTAATAAGATAACTTTCACCATTTTCCCAGCACACATTATTTATTTATTTTTCTCTTTCATATTTCATCCCTGCTGACAGGATCCCGGCTCACTTTTATCACGTGAGATGCTGTGAAAGAGGGTAAAAAATAAAAAGAGAGGGAGAGGGGAGGCTGAATGAGTGAATCCGGAGCAATCTGTTGCACATTAATAAAGTCCAATCAGCAGAGACATCGTGGTGGTGGCTCCAAGGATCCTGGTCTTTGAGAAAAACAGAAAGGGCGGATACCTGCAGCAGAGGAAAGCTCGGTAAAGGGAAAACAACTGAATTTAAAGACATAAAAGGGACGGGACTTGTTTTATATTCCTTGTGTTATCAAACACAGGCTTCCTTTAGAGGTGAGAACTCCAACTAAGTCGAAAACAAAGGAGTTGATTTGCTGCTTTGATGGTTTTTCTAAAAGATAAAAACAGCTAAACATAAATTGCTAGTTGATATGAATAAAGTTTTCATAGACATAACTGTTTAAAATATGAAAATATCTGTTGAGTTTTAACTTGTTCTACTTTTGTTGCAGCACGATGCGTTCAGGAGAAATATGGACAGAGATTTTATCTTAGTCGGGCACGATGTTGTTTATTAGGCATACTGACACATTGACTTACAAAACGCGTCATGCCCAACTAAGATAAAATCTGTGTCCATCATATTTCTCCTGAACGCATTGTGCAGAAGTAGAACATGTTAAACTCAACAATCTAAGCACATTTAAAAGTGAAAAAGGCTCAAATAACGGTTATAAATCAGAACCTTTAAATTTCATTATTATATTTAAAAAAAGGTCCTAATATCTGAGAAGAGTGAGAGCTTAAAATTAAACACATCATTTAAAAACAGATTTGCATTAAACCCTTCTTGGTTTTTGACATATCAAAGGGGTTTTGAGGATTTATCTTCATACTGTAAAACCTGACTCACTCTTGGTTATGACAGGGCCAAGTCTGCTCTTGTTAACATCTAGTTAAGTAATAAAGCTTGGCAAGACCCCAATGCGTCAACATGGTGATGCCATGCATGTGCGGCTGAATTTCACACCAAAGCGCTTCAGTGCATTACACATGCAGCCAACAGCCATCATCAGAAAATGAAAGGGAGGGATTAATAATGACAATACTTCATCTCCTCACATTCGCCAGTGTCCTCACTCACATGGTGAAACCTTCGTGGAGGGACGAGAGATCAGGGATCTCCACCTTTCCTGTCATGTTCCCTCTTCTGCAGATAAGTGTGAGACAAATGCGGCGTGAGAACTTGCAACGAGTTCTTCCTCACAGCGGGCTTTTTTATTTCCACACTCTAAAAAGCATTACACTCTACTTTTATATGTGAACAGCCTCCAGAGGATAAACTTTGTTTTTTTTTTAAATGCAGTGAGGTGAAGGAGACTTCTCTTTTATTGAATTAGGGGAAAAAAGAAATATCAAGTGTTTCTGGAACTTTTGTCAAAACATATTTTGGTACTGCTGATTTTTTTTTGTTTTTTACAGATGTTGATCTATCCACGTCCACAGATAAACTGTGCTTGTGTAAATGTTTATATTTCTTTTTAAAGTTGACATATTTGACACCCCGGCCAAACACTCCATATGTTTGTGTGCATATTACAGATCCAGTAATCTAGAACATATCCAGTCACCAAAACAGAATCATTGGTTCTTTGTATTATAAACAACTTTCCTCAAAAATTACATTAAAATTGGTTTATGGTACACCCTTTTTCCATAAACCCATAAAAATGTGAATATTCCAGATATTGCAGCCCCTTACTTGAATAGTTGCTTTTTACTCAGCTAGTTTAATATTTTACTGCTGATCGCAGCTCTGCTGCAGCAAGTCCCAGCCTCAGAACATAGGCGGTATTCACAAAGGTAATTATTTGTTTATTATTCATTAATGTATTTATAATTTATTGCACTTTTCATTTTATTTAAGGCCTAAAACAGAACACAAATTCACATTAAAAAAAAAAGCATAAATATCTTCAGTGTAGATGCAGATGAAAAAGCGAAGCTTTTAAACTGAACAAGAAGTGTTTACATAAAGTTACACTGTCCTGCAACGTTGACTGTGTGTGTTGTCATGCTGTCCTTGGGGATACAACACTCCCCACAGTAGGGCTCTTTCAGAACATATGCATCTTCTTTTTCTTCCCTGTCAAACCCATTTTAGGTCCCTAAGCTACATCCATGCGGTCAAACACCAGCTTGGTGACCGCTGCGTCTCTTACTGCCCATTTTAGCCTTTCGCACGCCTCGCCCACTGTGTCCGGCCACATTCCAGCACTTAAGTATGAAGCGCAAACATGGCAGAAGTCACAAACAACCTCTTCACGCTGATCCCTGTCCTCCGCTGTTAGCCTTAGAGGGTTTTCCCGGGCAGGGTGGGGTGGAGTTTCGGGGTAGTGTCTGAGAGCTGATGAAGGGTGACATCCGCTGCATCTCCCCCAGGGCTGAGACGGCGCCGCTGTATTGTGGCTAAAGTTGGAGCGGTTCCACCGCGAGGACGTTCTCTAGCACGCAAATAAAACAAATTACTGGATAACGGCTCTGGCTTCACAGTCTGAGCAGGCCGGCACACAAGCCTGCCCCTCTGAAAAGGTCAGCGGTGCAAACGCTGCAGCCTCGGGGTGGAGGAGGCGGGCTGACATGTTTTAGAGGTTTACGCTTGTCCTCCAACAACTCTGCAGACCAGGAGATCAAAAGGCCAAGAGTGCAGCACAGTTTACTGATGTGACTGCATCTGTGTGTCTGAGACATTATTCTATCTGTGTGGGTGCCTGAGAGCAGTTGGAAACACAAGCCAACACACATCATGATCTTATTATTTGTCATATGCAATAGAAAAATGTGACAAAGCTCAGCAAAAGAGGAGGCAAACAGAGAGTGAGGGCTCAAAAAAGCTTAGTCAGCTAGAGGACTTTGCAAATCTGCATTAAAGCGGTTTCGGACGAAGTCACGTAAATTCTCCGTTCATGGCAAGGTCAAGTTCAAATGCACAATAGTTTTAAGGTCTTCAGGAGACCATTCTTTAAACTTCTAACTCACATAAACGTCGAAGTGGTTCAAAGGAAATAGGAAAAATGTCTTCCACAACGGGCACAGACACCACTCAGTCAAGAAAACAATAAAGAAATAAACTACTTTGATTGGTAAGATGCTAATGTTCTTTCCAAGGTTGACCTCGCAGGATGTAATGTTGTTGTGTGCTTTAAACCGGCAATAAATATGTAAAATACCTTGGAAAATGTGACGTGTGTGCAACAAAAACTGAAGAGGAAAGGAGGAAAAGGTGATGGGGGGGAAAATGTCCAGGAAGAGAAAACGAGAATGACCTCTGAGTTAGCAGCACACCCCTCTGCATCTCAATCATTGCAGCAACATGAATATCAAAGCGGTGCTGCTGATCGACAAAACCAAATGAAAAAGAGAGAAGAGGAGTGGGAACAAGGTCTCCAAGGTAATGATGAGGCAGTAAAAGGAAATAATTGCCGATGCATCTTTTTTTCAAAAGCTCATGGGAGACCAACCCATGCAAATGTGATGTTTCTGAGCAGTCTGAGAACCACCTGAGCGGAGCCTCATGAAAGCTGCCTGGTTCGTGCATCGTTCACTGATCAGCCACGCTGGGATAGTACTGGGAACCAGGAGGACACAAGCAGTTTGTGAGGCCATAGTTTAGGGTTGATGCTGTGGGTAGTTCGTTATGTCGTATCCTTGTGTCTCCTGTGTGCACTTGCTCGTGTGTGCCTGCACAAAGGTGGACGTGAGTGTGAGGGGAGGAATGCTGCTGGAAAAACACAACTGGAAGCATTAAAGTGGAAGGTTAGCGAGTATTGAAAGAGAGGAACGGAACAAAATGAGCAGAACACAAACAAGGCCTCGGGCACAGGCAGTTACTGAAGCCGTTTCCCACCCATTCCTTCCTCCCTTTGCTTCATTTTCCTAAAATTGCTTTGCTCACAATGCTCTTTGGCACTTTAACTCACAACTAACTTCTAATCTGTTTAATACTGTTCCAATATTCTTCAATATTGATTTAACAAATACACATAGATATAAAACCCACAGCTGTATCATGTTGTAGTTGTAACAATTGTAAAGTAATTTAATAAAACAATAGTAAAGTGTCCATCAACTTTCCTTTTACATTTAGGTCTAGGGGACAGGAAGGGTTTCACAGAGATGTTTGTGATCCACCGGTTCCACTGTCTCCGGTTAGAGGTTTGCTTCTGTTGATTAATTCTTTCACCTCGGTCTAACTCATTTTATCAGTCGTTGCTTTGTTAATGGAGTATGCTGCTTCTCCTCTGCGAGCTTCCAACCCTTAATTAAGTATCTTATCATTGACCATGAGCTAACTTATCTCACCACTATTTAATGGATGAAAGTTTCCGCTGGAACCAGCACGACACCAGTATTCACATTAAGCCAGTAATGAAAAGAGTATCAATAACTGGCGTTTGAAGTGTTACAAAAATATAAAATCCATGTAGACCAGTCATAACTTAGCGATACTAAAATGATTCAAGTAGAAATTATAAATGAATGAATGAGGGCAGAAGACCAGTGAATATCCTCATAAATGAGATTAGATTCTTCTCTTTGGCTGTTCTTTTCTTATAATTAACATTAGATTCTCCCTCCCCATATTATTCACAGTCCTGCCTCACAGCCTCGGCTTTGACTGGCCCGGCGACACAAAAGGGATGCCATAAAAGTCCGAAGAATTCGCACGAGTGCACACAAAGATCATATCAGGCAGCGGCATAGAGAAGAGCGCTAGCCGCCTCTGTCAGGGCGCCGCAGCCCAGCGCAATTATCAGTCAGAGTGATAATGGAGCTCAAAGGGAGGTCTAATGGCTTTTAGATTTTGCACCTCATCATCATCATCGGTCCCAGCCAGGGTACCAAAAAGCCGGAAGCTTTGCTGTCAACTGTTGCACGTGCATACACAGTACATATACAGCATACATAAGTAGGGTAGCACGAGAATAATGTTTTCATTTCAAATGTGAGCTTTTTTTTTGTTCTTCATCTAAACTGTGACTGTTGACACAGTTGTCCTACATACAGCGGACTCATGCTTATTGCTTTGCAAACAAGTTATTTGTATTTGCACACTGTGCCTATAATAACAATCATCCAGCCCACAATGGTGAAGTTTGACTGCGGCCAGTTGAAAAACACATAAAATAGGGAGAATCATTTCTACCGTTCACCAGATTATACAGGCCTACAATGGGCCTATTTTCTGGCAGGTGTGGGTTATTTGTTTAATTACAATAAAGTTTATTAGCATGATTGTGGAAATATAAAGGAAAAAAAATGTCCAAGAATAGATGAATTAGTCTCTGTTGTGGGATTATCATTTAAATTTGTTCATTTCCTAATCTACCCTGTTAGGACACAGTAAAAACCTGGAAAAGTGGTGTTTAGATTAGATTAGATTCAACTTTATTGTCATTACACATGTATAAATACAGGTAACGAAATGCCGTAAATGTTTTCAAGGTTGCCACACGATAACCAAACTTGGACTGAGCGCTCATCCTTAGCTATGAAAGTTTGAGCTCCGCTGAGGAATGAAGGGACATTGATGTTGTCTTACGTCCACCAAGAAAGTTATGTGACAGCTGGTGTCTGAAGTTTTCATGGGAAATGTTGAGAATAGGCCAAGAGAAAGATGATCAAATCTTCGCACTCTTCTGTACTCCAGAGCACTAGAATTTGATCGTTAAAAGACCAAAGGCCAAGGGGCTTTGATCAGAAAGCATTCTACTACATTATGCAACCCTGTATTACGTCTTCCTATTATACTAGAGTACAGATAGAACTCACAAGATGTGGGGAAATGAGCTGCTTGGCAGAGGTCAGAACCTTCTGAGTACCAGTCCGGTTATAAACGCACTGCAGTGTAATAGTTTCATCATGTTTACCATTTTCTCAGAACTCCAGATCAAATGTCTTCCCACTCCAGTTAGATCCTCCTTCATGAACCACAGCATTATTTTAAAACTGACGCTGAGTTGAATTGACAGACGCAACTGCCCCATGGCCACTGAGCAGCCAGCAAAACCCACTGGTTCTGAACTCACACACAGGTCACAGCCACCAAACACGTTGTTATTGCGTTGTTTCAGTGGCATCCAGCACATTTTTTAAACAGCAAATACTGATGTGTAGTTATGTGGGTTTTGTTTTCTCTGTTTACTACACATTTTCACTTGAAATTTGACTTTCAAACTCAGCTTTTGTAAGAGGTCATTTTTGATGCACCCTTTTTTGCTTTAAAGTAGCATTTTAGCCTATAAGAACAAGTATATTTAAAACAAGCTTCATCTTCATTTCATTTCTGCATACTACCCCTATCAGGGCTGCTACACGGGCAGCAGGGTAACTTCTAAACACACACACAGACACAGGCTCAGACTCTCATTTGCACTGACCGATAATGAACCATCATCTTAGTTGAACACTGTTATTAGTATAGATGGCTACACGTTTTAGCCGCAGGAATCTTATTACCTGCTCGAGCGTAACATTATTAGCAATAATAAAGGAGCACATCTCAATGAAATTTAACACAAGCTACTTCTTCCGAGCAACAATTAGCCATCGACATTCCCGCCCCCCAGCTGCCAGAGCTGAATGCATAAGAAGGATAAATGTGGCACTGGTGTCATTCCAGATCAAATGTCACTAAGTCAGCCATGAAATGCTGCATTTCTTTTTATCAGCCCTGTTTTGTTGTTACTTGCGAAGCTGTTTAAGTGCTGTTATGTGCTCATATTTTCCCCAAGTGTATTCAGCAAAGTAGTACTGATGAAAGTGATGCGTTGAAAGCGTTGGATTGCAAGTTAACGCTGTCAAAGAAAGGGAGGAGAGAGTGAACCAAAGGGCAGTTGGAGGACGGTGAACCAGAAATGAGGGCAGCTAACGCTTCAGAGCCAGAAGTCAGTTAGTCCATCCCCAGACTGGGATTTTAGATAACTACAGTAAATATTACATGGACTTTTTTATGAATACAAATCTTAGACAAGCGATAAACACAGAATTGAGACCATAAAACGGAGATCCAATTTGCTTTGGAAGCAATATTGGTCTGTAACCTTTGGTCACTCTTCTGACCAGGAGTGTGTACCACATCATAGCTAGTTGCATTTTACTTAGGTTATTTATATTTTACGTATTCCCAACTTGACTAAATCTCGCTGGCCTGGGCTGGAGGGTTTCTGGTTCGAGCGAGTGTGGCAGACCAAAACACTGGAAAGTGGGTTAGTAGCAGGAGAGGGGCTGGGATATTTCAGGAGTGCTGCCAGTGTACCCTTCAGCAAAAAACATGGCAAAATATAAATTCAATTATACATTCTAATCTTCTCTTTTTTAAGCAAATCTACCATTTACACTTTATAAACATTCTTTTCTGCCATTTAAAGTGAAGATAAAATAGCTCCCTCTCCAAAGATATTGCTTTTATATAAACTGTTAACGAGAAAAAGCAATAACACACATTTTGCCTTCTGCAAAAACATGTTTCATAAATAGAACATAAATTACATTAACTTAAGCGTCCACATTAACCAACTCAGACAACCAACAAAGGAGCTAACTGGCTAACGCAACAGAAGTGAAACGAGAGCAAAACCTGGGACCAACAACAATGTGAAACCAGAAGAATCTGACAAAAATGACCTGATTAAAAGAGGTTTAAGGCGATGATTCATCTGTTAGAAAGGCCAAGCTGCAAACCAGTCATGAGGTTTTCCAATTCTGTCATCTTCCTTCCAGTTTTATTTCTTGCTGTCCCTTGGCGCTGTCCTCCCTCACTTGTTGTGTCTGCTGTTGTCATGGAAGCAGCTTTTTCTTCCCTCTGTTCTCTTCCAAAGTACAATCAGGATTAAAATAAATGTACATTTTTTTTTTTTTACCCAGTTTTAAATTTAGCATATTGAATTGTCTACTCAGAAGACTAAAATTCATTTATTTAAAAAAGTTTTTGAAACTGTATGTGTTATATCTGCCTAACCAAGCTCAATTTGTCTGCCCATATAGCAATTGCATTACAAATATGAAACATTCTGTGCAGAATGGAGAGATTTGGATGGCCATGTTTAATTTCCAACAGATGTGAAGCAGAGTGGAATATTGCAGCATGTTTTATACATCACCTTGGAAGCAGTAAAACCTTTCAGATCAAATTCAAGCGCATTAGCGTGCCAGTTCTACCTGCTGTACAGCACCCGGCGTCTGCTACGGCTGCTGACAGGCAGTTCAATGCGGTGAGAATCACCTGAAGCTCAGCACTGACAAAATATGGATGATGCTGCTCCACATTCAGAAGCAAGAACTCTGGAATGTTTTAGAAGTTTGTTCTTTTCGCCCCCCCCCCAGCCATGTCACATATTTGTCATTTGCTCCTGAGAGAGCTATCAAACTTTGACATGTCTGTTGTTAATCTTGCTTCTTTACATTTGCACCGCTCAAATATGACTTGAAGTGAACAAACATGATTATTGTTGAAACACGGGTGAGATAAAAGCAGAAGTCGTCTAACTCAGGCGTAAATGTTCATGTCTTTCTCCTACTTGTTTTCTCCTTTTCACATATTAAAGATTTGGACTCAAAAAGCATCTTTACCTACAAAATAATTCAGCAGTGTGCAGGAAACTGTCAAGTATCCACTGATTAAATTCGCTGTATTTGGATTTTTAGAGCAGGGTTTCATTTATTTATTTAAAACTGCAAGATGAAACAATCAGACTTCCACTTGAAACCTTTCTACTCAGGGGCAAAAATATTCACGTCTTAGAGGTGATGACATTCTTTAATATGAATGACATCATCTTGTCATCATCTTCTTTCTTCTTTACTTTTTCCGCAATGCAGCTGAGCAGCTCTGGCTGGGACTCCTGTGTTTATTTCACACTTTTTGGAAAGATTTCTTTAACCTAATATTTTCACAGTGGCAGCATTATCACACACACAAACAAATACAAACCCCGGTAACAAACATGCTATTACACAATTGTATTATTATTATTACTTAACTCTGCTGTAAATGTTCTTTTTTTAGAGATGAAGGTCTGCACAAATCATCCTATGTTGTCTAAATACTACCACTGGGTGTTATGTGTATAATGTTTACAGTGATACAATGCACTGCCACTTTACTTGAAATAACCTTACATTGTTCACTTAAAAAAAAAAAAAAAAAACTACATTTACAACGCACCGTCACTTTACTGCTGCTGCTCTTATACCTACACAACAAATAACTACACAACAATTTGCACATAGTCTGCACTTTTCTCGTGTAGCCCTGTCGTCTTGCGGGCCGTTATGTTGTTCTATGTAGCACCAAGTCCTGAAGAAACGTTTCGTTTTCCATATATATCGCACCAGCTGTATATGTTTGAAAATGACAATAAATCTCACTTGACTATCATTCCTCTTAACAGGATAAGATCCTATATTGCAATCTTCGTTAGAATATGACCAGTTTACCACCTCCCACCTTCCATAAAAACATAATCTTTGTACCTATTGACCCAGCTGCATATTTCCCAGATAAGCAAAAGCCTCAACTTAGACAGAAAACAGGTGCATTGACATTATTTTATCTAGAGCTGCCATCTACTCTCCACCGTCCACCGATTTGTTACATCGCCTGCAAGTTACTGAATAAACTTTAAACAGTTTTAGCACCACAAGCTATTTCGATGAGGTTTTTCTGAAGCTGCACATCAACATCTATAAAAAGGTAGAATCACACGCTTACACACACGCCCACATTTATTACCGTGCAGCAATCTCCTCCATGGGCACGGTGCAAATAGCGCCTGCACCTTTATCTGGCCTCCACACTGGCTCAGCATGAACTGCACAGTCAGCAAACTGTAAAAATGCTTTCTGATGCTTTTAAATTCCCACGCTATCGCCCACATTTGGAAAAATAAAATCCACTGGTGGAAAGGGAAGACCGAGGGTGAATTAATCAAACTTCAGGGAGGCTGAACTTCATTCAGTGAACAAAGACTGCTTTTTGAAGTATAATTAAAGTTTTTTAGTAACATGCAACCACAATATACATTCTAAATTTTGCCCCTGGCATTAATCGACACTGCATGCATAACAATGCCCTGTATTTGGATTTCTTTTTTGATTTAATGAACAAAAAACAGAAATTTGGCTCTGGAATGCATCTGCAGTGTTTGCTGGGATGGAAACATAGCAACTTCAGTGTAACATTTTCAAGCTGCAAAAAAACTGAATCAATCAAATTTGTGGCGCTGCATGACCTCTTAACTTCCTCTGAGTAATTGAGATTGATGCAGTGCAGTTGGGGGCTCTTCTGGGCCCAGTTACACTGGAACTTGTTTGATTTATTCATACGCTTAGCTGCTGGCTTGCTGCCAGGAAAATGGCTGTCTTAAATGAAGTAAATGTCAAAATTGAGGTGATTTATCTCCAAATTCTAGTGCCCCCATGCATGAAAGCAGGAAGGTCGGGAAGGCGGAACAATTGCCACAAACAAACATGAAGTATAGAAAAGTCAGGTCAAAGTTAACTTGTTCAAACGACATTACCAAAGTCACGAGTGGAACCTTACTAAAAACCTTTGGACTGTGCTAGCATTTAAAACATAAAATGCCAAAATTGTTCTGTCACTGGCTGCTACAAACCCTTTCAAAAGCTCCAGGATAATATCAGCTACAACCAGTGTAAAGTAACACACAATGATCTTTTAAGTCTGGTTTTTTTTCCTGGCCGGTATCACTGTGCCTGTTTACAGACGACAGCTGTGATGTGGCTCATTCAGCTCTTTTTCACCTGACCTCCATGACACGTTCACAACCAGAATAGTGTCAACATCCTCCTACGAATTCACTTCCTGCTCTATTTATCATGGCAACATTGATAGAGATAAATAAAGAAATGAATACTGGAGTTATGGAAATGAAAGCAAAGAAATCGACACCGCAGCTGCTGCCAATATTTATTCTGGACTAGGATTTATTGGCCTAAGGGACGGTGTGTCACCTGTCAGTGCCATGTGATTGATCCATGCAGCCGTCTGTAGAATCTAAAGCAGACTTCCAGTGTTTGCGCACTGGCGCAGAGCGGACCGAGGGCACGCCCCATCGTGGGCATGACAACAGTAAAACTTTACACTGCCCTGCTTCTCATTCCGCCTGTGTGGCCCTGGTCTCCTTTAGCGCCTCTCAATTCCCACCTCATCCCTCCCTGCTCGCTCGCGTTCCCTCTGGCTGTTTGCCACTGCCAACCCTGAGCAGGAGACGTGCTCGCTGGTGCACTCTGGCGTTCTTATTCCAACACAGTTTTCCTGCCCTCTTCACTTTCCCCTCATCTGTGCCGCTCCGCCGACCATCTCCTCTGATCTTGAACAGTGTTTATAATTGATTCTTCCAGGGATGCGTTTCATCCCTCTCGTTCGCTCCTGCACTCTCTCTGTTGACCATCTCTCATACACAATGCACTGGTGAAAGTCATTCCTTTAAGAGGTGAGTAGGAATAATGGAATTCCCCTGAAGTGGTCCTCATTACAGGTCCTGTTTTCACACCCACCTTTCTGAAAACAGTGAATATCAACACTTTATAGACCTCGCTGAGGATTTAAAATGATCTCATGAGTAAATGTCTTGTCCAGAAGCCCCCCGTCGGGTCTGTCAGAGATGTACGTTTCCTCGCTTTAGTCGCCAGGAGGGTTTTTTTTTCATTATGGATGCATCCATTAGTCACTAAGATCCCAATTGATCCACGTCCTTCTACAGTAATCACGATTTGATTGATTCATCCACGAGAGGTTAAAGTGGTGGGAATCGTCCAAGTGAGAAAAACAGCAAAATCATCAGCTTTAGGTTGATGGATGAACCATGAATATTAATGAGGAGGAAAAAAAACAAAGGTGAGCTGTGTCAGAAAGAGATGGCGGACACCTAGAGATTAAAGCGTGTCTGAAAGAGTGGCTTCACAAATGGCAGCAAACTGCGAATGTTCTTAGCTAATCAGATTTAAAGGGAACTAATTAAATTAGACCATAATATGAAGCTCATCTGTTAGCCATATGGTAAGGAAGTAAGTAAAATAGAACAGTCCTGCAAAAAGTTACATTCAAATTACCTTGTAATAAATAATGTATAGAAATAAAACCTTAATTAACTGAGAGATAGATGAGCTGATAAATATTACATTAGAGCTACTTAAATCACTTAACTGATAAGATAAAATGAACAAAAGCTCACAGGAGACTCCGAATGATGGTAAATTTAGTTTGCAGGTGAAATACAGGAGAGCTGCCGTATTTCACTGCATTGTGAGTAAGTAATTGATTGAACCGAGCAGCTGGAAAAGGGAGATACCATTCAGTCGAGCAGCGACTGAGGTTAAATGAGCACACACCTTTTTTATTCCGATAGTGTGGAATGTGATGAGCCGCTGCTTTTGTCTTTGAGCTTCGACGCCTCACTTGACCGTTCTTTTACGTTTGATCCTGAGGACTTTGTTGTTACCACAGACTCAGTCTGGCTCCATCTGTCCCCCTGCTTTTTTCCTTCTCATTTCTCCTCATTAGCTCTTTCTTTTTCTTGCTGGCAAACCTTCCACTCCTCTATCAGACTCCTGCAGCGCTGTCAGTGTTCCCAGGTGACTGTACTCGGATGTGGGCGTCTTGAAAAACTCAACTTGGAACTTGACATAAATCATTATCAGTCTATTTTAGAAATTGCCCTTAAATAGACTCTCTCCTTCCCAACCATTTTGTAATTCAGTCCATATCTCAACACACTTGCATTCTAATACACCCTTAAACAAATCTCATGATGTCCTTGGGACCGCAGGCATTTTTAGTTTTCTTTTTATACCCAGGAGCTACATTTAAAGCTTTAGGCCAAATATTTAATATTAAGTTGGAAAAGAATAATAAATACAAGTATAAAACCCAGCTATCCTCAATTTTGATTAGGAAAATGATTTCCGAGGGGACTAAGAAGACAGAAACAAGTACCACCCATGAAACAGGATAGATCTCTGCAGTAATAATGAAAAATGGGTTATAAGCACAGACTCACTGTTTTAATCTATTATTTTGCAATCAGTGATCATACTTGATGAACAGGAGCCTGGGAAGGTCACAAAGTACTTGGAAAACCTTAACATGTACCTAAAAATGATGTGAAATCAATAGTGACACAGTAGAAGCTGTGCAGCACCAACGTCCCGCCATCCATCACTGGTTCCAGCGTGCAGGCAGAGGTTAGCTCTTATCCAGTGTCACCGCTGTTACGCCCTCACAGTTTTCCATTTTTATCGGAGCACATATAAATTGGTGCTGCGAGAGCATCTGCCGCGACGCCGTCTGTGGTGGGGAGCAGTCGACGTTGGCGATAGGCCACAGCCAGGGCACAGCTTTTGCAGCGAAACGGCTGATCCCGCGAGTAAACAACCAGAAGCTGTCGAGGGTGTTAATCACAGTTTTACTGCTCACATGCTCTGAATGCAGAAGGCTCGCGGGGGTGTTCCTGCTGGGTTCTTTTTTCTTACAGGCCAGATTATTTCCACACCATTAGAAGTCTCTGTGCATGTTAATGTGAAGTCAATGTGAAACAACATCTGCCAGGCACAGTCACCTACAGGACATACAGGCTGCAACAGGACGATGCTGGAGTCCCTGGAGTGCACACGGACAATTTGGCGGGACACCCACGACACATTTGTCTTTCTGCATTTATGTAGTGTCCCAGAATTTTTGATGAGGATCAATTACGTCTCAACCCCTAAAATGAACTGGACACAGATTAGGTCTTTATCTGTTACAAGTAAAACTAATATTTACTTCATGTTAGAAAAAAAACCCAACTAATTCAGTCAGTCTATAGTAAGCCAGAGAAATTTCAGTGGTAAATGCACTTAAAAAGCCACATCTTCAGTTGTCCTTATTATAAGCATAACTTAGTCTTAAAATGACACTAGTTACTCACTCACTTACTCACTATTATTTTGAGTCTGAGGGGGTAACATTTCTGGTTATCGGACTTGGTGCTGTGGAATTGGCTCCCGTCAGCAGTCCGGTAATAACACCGGTCCTGACATTGGACTCAGCGAGCTAGCCTGTCATATTTAGTGTTTCAGCAGATACCTTCTGTTTTGGGTAGTTTCACCAATAATGTTGAAAAATGTTGTGTTTTCCGCTGAAACTTGTTAAATACAGCAGGCGTGCTAATCATTTTGACCACGACTCTAGATTCAGCTCTGGGGAAAGTCGTCATCGTGGGGGGAAAAAAAGAAAGAATGGGTTATTATTTTCACCACTTCCATTAAAAATGTTGGAAGGGACAAACACAGAAACCGGCCGCCTGCACCCCAGTAGCATTATTTTCGGTGTTTAGGGGACTACACAGCCATTCTTGAGATCAAAAATAAAAAAGCACATAAAAAAACAGCATAGAACAGCACAGAACTAACAGACGGGAGGCTTCCCTTCGGAGGGGCAGGCTGATTGTCTCCATGTAACTCAGAAGGAAAAAGCAGACAGCACAAATCTTTTTTTAGCGCCCGTCTTCCCTTACTGGTTTGCTAAGGTTGGACAGACCTGCACCTGGACTACAACTCAGACTAATGACTTTAGATGCTCAGAATGTCCTGAAGTATGAATCACTGCAAGTCTGAGGGTCCTCCAACCTCAAGAGATGAGTCGAGCAGCTGCTACTAAAACATCAACTCAAAGTTCTTCAACAATGAATTTGCCTTATATGACATAATTAACCGTTTTAATTCCCAGAGACGGCTGTTTGGCTGAGGTCATGATAATCACGTTGTAATGGCCTGAATGGGGGCTGACCTGATTTTACAAGTACGCGAACCCTCATATCGGCTGGTCTCAGCCGGCCTCACGGTGGGCATTTCATCTACGGCACCGGCTGACTCACCACATCGAAGTTATCAGCGCTGCACTCGGAGCCCCGGTAGAAGCAGGACAGCAGCATGTCTTTGATGTCGTGGCCCGTTCTGTCGTAGAACTCGCGCATGTTGAAGGGACGAGGCTTGTAGTTGTCAAAGTCGGCCCTCTCCTTCAGGACCTGCAGGACGTTCTCCTCGACCAGGTGCGGGTCTCGGATCTCATACCTGGAAAAGAAGGTTCGCCACTTAAAGAAGTTCTTGATAACAAGTGCCTGAAGACAAAACCTCTTTTCTTCTTCTTCTAACACAAAATCAGCATGAGCACTGACAAATTTTCAAAGCGGTTTAAAATTATCTCTGTGGCTGGAAGAACTTCATATTGTGACAAAAAAAAAAGTTAAAGAAATGTCGCTGTTGGTGGGTGAAGTAGCTATGTGATAGTAATTTCTAGCTCCAGACGTGTGCACAGTGCCACAAGAGTAAGTGTATATAAGGAATATCTGGGAGCACTGCTGCCCCAGTGTCAGTGTTTTAGTTATACAGAATCGTGCATTTGAATAACAGCTCTTGACTGATGTTGTAAAGCATCAGAGAAGTGGATGAGAACCAGTACGGTCATGATAAATATTTGCAATCATGTTTTGTTTTAAACTTGCACATATGGCTACCGGTGTTGCTGTCGGTCGAGCGTTGCCAGTATTATCCGCATCGTCTGCTAGCCAAGCTCGTGAGAGGGAGAACACAGCTCATTGTTTATTGGATTTAGTTTCACGCAATCAGGACGAGTGGTGTAGGGACACGGCTGCGTGCCAGGTTTACAGTGCTTTTTTAGTAAACAGACTCCATACTTCACACTGGAGTTAAGACAGTGATGGAGAGAACAACCCGCATCCGTTTTGTGGGAAACCATGTGCTTAAAGTCTCACTCTGCTTCACATGTAAACCAAATGGAGTGAAATTCAGCTATGAATAAATGGCTCTCAAAGTGGGACAAGCAAGAATTTGAATAGAAAATCACATAAAAGGCAGACCCTTCCCCACTGACAATAAATCCGTTGAATGACTTTGTAGATGCCAACAACTGTCATTTTTCATGGATACGAGCATCATTTCTAAAGATAATTGGTTGTAAATCTTAATACTTTTCATAACTTTTTTATTATTATTCCGCGAGTGTCCTTGTCTGTGCTCATGAGCAAGCTTGTCCTGCCAGAATGATGGGAATAAAGCAAACTACCTTAATGGTTGTTTTGACTCCACATTCAACTGCTGATGTATTGGGTTCACCATATGTGTTCAATGTAGATCAGAAGGCTTTGTTTGAAATGTGCTATCACAATATATCATCGCCCCACTGGTGTTCCCTGAAGTGATCAGCTTAAGGGTGGAGACGACTACATTTAATTATGGGCCACAAGTACTTTAATTTTCATAAAAGAAATGAAAGTGTATCTGCATCTGTTCACTGCAGCCTCATAGAGTAGGCAGCAGGAAAATATGATTATTCTTTTTAGTAAACAGCCTGTGCTGCTCTCTGGAAGCTTTCTAAGGCCCTGGGGGTCCCCAGATACTGGATCTCAGGTCTCTTCTCCCAAACTCAGGTGTGCTCTTGGCTTTGGCCCAGAGTCTGACCAGCCCTGAGCCGTTTCGCCAGCCGGTGGGCTGCAGAGATGATCCAGGGCTCGTTTGTTCTCCTCATTCGACCTGATAATAGAATAATAAATAGAATAGAATATATCTATTCTGAAGGGCCACACGGTGGTGCGGCGGTTAGCGCTGTTGCCTCACAGCAAGAAGGTCGGTGGGTTCGCTTCCAGCTGCTGCCGGCCTTTCTGTGCGGAGTTTGCATGTTCTCCCCGTGTGTGCGTGGGTTCCCACCGGGTACTCCGGCTTCCTCCCACAGTCCAAAAACATGCAAGGTTAATTGGAGACTCAAAATTGTCCATAGAAGTATGAATGTGTGAGTGAATGGTGTGTGTGCCCTGCGATGGACTGGCGACCTGTCCAGGGTGGATCCTGCCTACGCCCTAGGAGAGCTGGAGATAGGCACCAGCAGACCCCCGCGACGCCACTGGGTATCAAGCGGGTAGGATAATGGATGGATGGATATCTA
>CAAE01015043.1:187158-211523 GCA_000180735.1 Tetraodon nigroviridis | reverse complement strand
CACAGATCCAGAAACAATGGCAGTTTCACAGAAAAGCAGAAAAAGAAGCAACAGGCATGCATCTAACTTGTTTTTGAGCATGTGACCCCCTAGTTAACCTTTTTTTCCTGTTTTACAAAATAGCCACAAAGAGTAAATTACATGAATTATCATAGCTAGCCCACACACTGCAGCAAAAACTACAAATATACAATATTCTAGCCCTTAAGATGCTACTCATGCTAATTTAGAGCAAATTTCTAAGCTCAGGCGTATGTTTAACTCGGATTTCTTTGCTAGTTGAGCTTATCCAACAAACACTTGGCCACACATTTCCAGGGAACACACACCAATTAGCAATCTGGCTGCCATGAAAAGATAAAGATGAAAATTAAAAAGAATCAATTTGCTTGCAATTTTCTACACCACTAACTGTGACCAGCACCTACAAAAACACCAAGAACGTTATTGATTTTTTTTCTTTTTTTCTTGGTTGCAAACCGGCACAGTTACGAGCAGCTCTGCTTTAAACTTCTCTGCAGTCTGACACAACAGCCGAGGCGTCCCCGAAGGCATGCCTGTCCTCCACCACTTCCTCCGGACACGGTGATGGACAAAGACTCAGTCATATGTCACATCCTCATCTGGCATGTTCTCAAAGAGCCCATGGCCTGGTGTCACATGCAGGAAAAAGTATTCCTTACGCACCCTTTTAAAAAGAGCTCATACCGAAAGCCCTGAGAAGCTCTTTCTGATTCTATTCAAGCTGCTCCAAGCCCACTAGAGAGTTGAGACCTTTGTTGCGTACTGACTGACTTTGCAAAAAAAAAAGAAAAAGAAAAGTACAGGAATGTCTCTCCAAAGACTAAATCAAACAGCAGGAAAGAAAGAGAATGACAGCAGCATGAGAGACGGCTCCGATGCTCGACAAACAGTGCTAATTACACAGGGATGGACTCGTTCATCACACAGCTTACGGGCTGCAGCTTAATTGCTTCTATGTGCAGCTCCCTCGGCCTGTCTGAAATCACATTGTTCCAGAGCAGCCAGAGTCGCTGCCTTCCTTCTTCCTCTTAATGCGTGTCTCCACTATGGAAACACATAGAGCAACATGTTAAAATAAATAAATGAGGCGAAGACACAACAGGTGTAATAGCAGCTGAGGCGCTGCTGCAGCACTGCAGCCTGTGAGGGTTGTCACCTGTAATGTGGAGGCATGTGGAGGCATGTGGCGGTCACGGAGCAACGGTACTCAGGATGGAGAGCAGGAATTGGTTTTCTTTCACTCTCTTGTACCACATTCACCTACAGAAATGTGCGGATCGATGTGCTAAAATCACACTCACTGACGCATCAGACATGCTTTAGAAGTGAGCTGGATGTCCGTGCCGGCCCATGCCACCAGCAGAGGATAAACGGTAGAACATTTGGAGCCAAAGTTGAGGAAGGAGTTGTGGACCAGCATTGCTTCATTCACAGTGTGACCAGAATAAAGACTGAGGTGTGAAAAAAAAATTCAAAAGAAACTAAAATTCTACAAGGTTCAGAAGTGATCACCGGGGCCACAACTCTGCAGGCAGTGTCAGGAAAGAGTTTAGCTCCTTTCAATATACAACAGTCACATCTTTTCTCTGCCTGAACTGTAAAATGACGAGACGTCAGCTAATCCCTTAATAAGCCCATCCATCATCTGGTGCCATTGTACTGGAGTCAGTACATAATTAAATAACACACACACACACACACACACACACACAAACTGAATTTTCAATACTTTTCCTCCATATTTTCCCCCTTCTCCAACCTCCAGGGAAGTTTCAGACGACAAGGTTTTTACATGCTTTGCCCAGGTCGTTTACAAATTTGGCCACATGACCTAACAGGGACAACCAGTGAGACAAGTGTTAACTACTGAGCTGCACATCCATGTGACTGGGAATCAAACAAGCACCCGTGTGGGCTGGCTGACACAAATTAAAAGTGAAATGTGTTTCCGTATGGCAAAACACATTTTAAGCATGTGCACATCAATACGACATAAGTGCATGAGGTTTTGTTTTAAAATGGCAGAAAAGATGTCTCATGTAATTTATACTCTTTTTCTCTTAAAATAATTTTTAAAAGTGCCTAAAGAATTAAAAGCTTTCTGGCTGGCAGCAACATTCTATTTCTTTTTTTAAATTCAACCATCTACATCAGGGAAAATAAGTATTTGGTACCGTTTTTTTCATTCTGAAAGTTTTCCCACTTACGAAGAAGGTCGAGGTCTCTAACTTTCATCGTGGGTAGCCGCCAACTGCCGTAGACAAAGTTCTATAAACAAATATCCAAAAATCACACTGCAGCATTTAAAAAAAAAATGAATTTGTATCCTTTGACATGAAAGAAGGTTTCGACCACCTTCCAAACAGCAAGAATGCCAGCTCTGACACACCTCTGGGTTGGTCTTTGATTAATTGCACCTGTTTGGACTCGTTAACTGTATGATGGACACCTGTCCACAGTGGACAAGGCTGAAGAGCTGTCCAAGGATGCCAAAGACAAAATTGAGCCCGGAGAAGGTATGAAACAAGCTTATGTGGTCAGATCAGACCACTTTGGGGTTTTTTTCCAGTTTCTGTCACAGCTGAAATGCAACTATAATGAAAGTACAGACCTTTCCATTCCTGAGATGCCTGAAAGGTTCAAGAAGACCTTTAATTCAAGAATTAAATATGCTGCAAACAAAACTGTCATTTCTCTAGAGTGTGAAATCTAGTGAAATGACACATAACATTTGGACTGAGCTATGTAGTACTGGTAATTGGCTCCCGAGGTTGTAGTTTTATATCTGACCACTAGATGAAGCCAAATCCAACAATCCAGACTTTCAAGGAAAAAAAGTTTTAAAAAATAAACAAAACTAATAAATATTAAAAACAGTTCCAGAATAACAAGTTCAGATTAGCTGGGTTATAGCCCAGTAGCTGGCAGGGAATTAGCAGTGACCTGCTTGTTTCTTTGGCTAGCACGAATGGGTTCGACTTGAATTAATGAGCATATTGTATACACAAAAATGAGCAGCAAAATGTAGCAACATCCATCAGAGTTGGGTTAGAAAGGAACAATATTTGGCATTGTGTGGCACAGATACTTCAGCCTCTTAGTTTTTCTCTTCTATGCTAAACTGGTAACTGGTGGCTCTGTCCAGCTCCCAACTGATTCCAAACAAAAACTTTACAATGCCTGAGTGTTTCATCCTGAATCCATGTAATCGAGGGATCCACAATAGCATGTAAATTGATGATTTTCCTCCCTTTGTCTGGACTGGCGGTTCCCTGCAGCCATGTGGTGCTGGCATCAGTGCAGGCCTTCCATGGCTCACAGCTTGAGACAAGACTGGTTTTAAAAAGCAGCTCATGGCTGTTTATTTTTACCTTAAAACGACTGAATAATCATGTTCTATGTTTTTTTTATTTGTTGATATTACCTGCCCTTCAAATCCTTGCCGTGGGGGTTTTATTAGTTTGATAGTGCTGCTTATCGTACTTGTTTGAGAATATTTCCTCCTGTGTCATTTTCCACTCTGCTTGATGAAATCTCTGTGTGACTACATTAAAAGTACCTTTGAAGGCACAGGCTTCAATCCCCAGTATGTAATCCTATCCTGTATTATTGATCATATTCTAAATCCACCATTTCTACGCTCACAGATGGAATTCCTTGAGGCGAGTCTTGTCAACATCAGCATCTTTCTGTGTGTGATGGAAGCCGGTTTTGCTTTTTACTCTGCGGCACAAAAAATAAACTAATGCGGCTTTTATTCCAACGATGCCCGGTCCTGGTTCACAGCAGAACCCTGGTTAAAGTGCACGGAGATACACACCTGCCGTTGAGCAAAGCGAGCAGCTCCCCGGCGTGGTAGAGGTCATTGCGCGTCACCCTGCTGAAGCGGAAGGAGTTGAGGTTGCAGAAAGTGACAGAGGGGAAAACCATCATGGGAGCCGCCACCTCGTCCAGCTTGGTGACGTGGGGGTACTGAAAGTACAACTGCACGCGGTCCACGCACACCATCGCCAGCACGCCCACGGAGCCCAGGAAGAACAGAGTCCACAGGGTGCGCTTGATGCACATCCGCTCGTAGGTGAACATATGGGAGATGCCATGCAGCGTGGATCTGCTGGCGAAAACTTCGATGGGGGCCGGCTGCCTGTAGTCCAGGTCCTTAGACTCCGCTTTGAGATCCATTGTTGGAGGTGAGGGGTCGCCAAAAGCAAAAAGAAGGAAAAAAAAACCTCCAAAACGCGTTAAATTGGTTGTCAAGATACTTGGACGTTTCCTCAGCGGCGAGCGGGGTCACTGTCTGCGAGTTCACGCCCTTCCACGCACGGATTTCTCACGCAGTCACTGAGATGCGTCACCGGCGGTCCGATATTCAGAGCATTTTTAACCAAGACGCGCACAACACATCCATCCCACATTTAGGAGCAATCAAGGGAGGCATAGATGATGAGGTGATGGGCTGAAGCTCGGCTGGGGGGGGCGGGGGGAAGGGGGGTCACCGCCACGTCGATCTCCCGGTGCGGAGCGCGCATGGATGGACACCAACGCGGTCCACTTCTGTCACACCTGATTGCCTCCACGCTCCCAACTAAAACACCACGGAGTTGGTGTTCTTCTAAAAACCCACACACATCGCGGCTGATGAGAGTATTAAAAAAAAAAAAAAAAAAAACTGGACATCTAGCTCGCAGCAGCGATCTGACTCAAAAACCCGAAGCGCTGGTGGGTTTAGAGGACGGGCGACGTGGGTTCGGGCGATCCCGAACACGTGCAGTCAGACAAACGGCGGCTGATTTCTGGCATCTTCGCTTGTGTTCTGGAACGATCCGGCATCCAGCCCGGGCAGCTGCAGCTCGCAGGAGCCGGGCGTGAGGGGAGCCTGCCGCGGTGCGCCTCTGCTCCCGCCGCTCGCATCCGCTTCTCCGCTGCTCTCAGCAAAACAATGCGGAGATGATTACGCCGTTTTCTCCCTTGAATTATCCACAAGCGTGCTTGACAGAAGGGAAAAGCACAAAAAACCCAAACAAAGCGTACGCGCAGAGGTGTGCAGCCGTCCGAAGTGCGCAGCGTAACGGGTGGGGAGCAAAAACACGCGTGTGGAGGCGACCGCGGTTCGCCCGGATCAATTAAATGAGCCCCGAACCAGAGAGAGCGAGGGTGGGATGGCGTGTTATTTTTAAACAGGCTGGTCGGGATAGAGTCGCTGCCACTTGAGCAATAATGCAGTTTTTACATTAGTCCCACGTATCAAGCACAAATCTGCCATTGAGGTTTCCTTGGTCCGCTTTAGCGCTGAATAGTCCTGTACTGACAGGCAATAAAGAGAAATTAGTTGATTTATCTGTTGTTTCATTTGTAGATTGTTTCGCCCTCACGTCCCCTCCATAGCTTCAAGCAAAATTTAAAGACCATCAGATGATTGCTTTAAAAAACTTCTGGACTGGTCCAGAAAATACTTTAGAGCCAAAATAACAAAGGCATCAGAACCCAGCAGCACAAACAGAATTTTTTTCCTGTCAGATAAAATTGGACTTTTACCATCAGTATTTAAAGTTGAGTATGTATGTATGTATGTATGTATGGTTTTTAATGGTTATTATTTAAATATTTCACTTATTGAATTCTGAATAAAGTATGTGCCAAGTTTTTTTAAGCTTCCAAGTTTTGGTTTGCGTGGCTGTTAGTGATGAGCTTTATATCTCAGAGTTGGACTGTTTGAGTGTGGTTGGAGTGAGATTTATCTGGGTTCCAAAAAGGTTGTGGAGAGAAAAAAGTTTGGAGATGTTGCTTCGTAACATTTTTGCACTTGTCAGACTATCTCAGGGCAAATTTTTTAAAAAGGGCAGGAAAAACTTGTGCAGCAGTGTCAAAAATCAGTTTTCACTCGGAGTGCGGCACAGTTTCTGAGCTGAGAGGCACTTGGCCTGCATGATTATGTGCTTCACCTAAGAGCGAAGGCGTATTTAAACACGCTAAAGATCAAACATAGCCGAAGGAAGTTCAGCAAACAGGCAAAAGATTTTTGTTTTTTTGGGGTTTTTTGCATATGCATCAAACAAGTTTGGCAAACAGTAACACTCTTACTTTCTGAAAAAAGAAAATGTAAGTATCTATCTATCTATCTATCTATCTATCTATCTATCTATCTATCTATCTATCTATCTATCTAGGTCAGGTTTAAACCTCGCCCAAGTCTTAACCCTCACAGATATTTGAAATTCCGAGCATCACTCAAAATGCCTTCACGTCCCAAAATTTTACTTACTTTGCTGGTACAATAAGTATTTTTATACTCCTTATGAAGCATGTGCAAGAATACACACTCACACACACACACACACACACACACCTATTTCCTCCCATCATCGCCCATCTGTATGAAACATCCAAACGTGTTCGGGTGAGTGAATGAGCCGCGGCAAAGCAAGCAATAAGGCCGACGTGTCGCCAGGGTGCCAGTTCTAGATCTGTCATGGAAACCATATTGCCATGAGGCAAAGGGAGCTCACCCATGAAATTGTTTCTAATTCGACCATAATTGCAGTTTGCCGTAGTATTGACTATGACAATGTGGCATCTTATATTGATTAGCGGTGCTGGGAAGATGAGTCATGCTTTCTTCCAGCCAGGCGCTTTGAATCTGATGTTCTGGCATGCTGACACCAACAGGATTGATATTACAGCAGATATTAAATTGCTTGGGTGCACTTTAATACCAGCCAGGGAAATGATTTCTCATCAAAAGTTGGGTGTACGTTATTGTCACAAGCGCGCTGGAGCATGCTGGAGCGCATCATTACCAGAAGCATTATTCCGAAGCTCCTTCTCAGAGGTTTTGGTAAAACCCTGGCCAAGTTGTGCTTTGGTGTTTTGTTTTGTTTTGTTTTGTTTCCCTGATGCTCTGACCCTCTCAGGATTTCCATTGTTGTGTATTTATGTCATTAGGTGGATCAGTATTGGCTCCAACACTAAAGGAGTCTTCCCACATTCTTTATTTGCCATCCTCGGGATCAAACCGTCAATGATCTGTGATCTATCAATCCTGGACCTGGATAAGAGCTTTAGCTCCAGAAACACATCCATTCTGGAGCGCTATGTTAAAAACAACTGTTGTTTTAATTCTATCTGACCAAAATCAGTTCTTCTAAAATAGTATAATGTTTTCAGATTTATTAGTTTATTTTTATAACTCTAATGTAACATTTTACCCTATTTAAAAAGATTTTTGACATAATAACTCACGTTTGACTGTTCAAACAACACATAGCAGAAAAACACCACAAAGATCAAAAGTCCTCACTAACCATTATTTTATCTCTCGAGTGTTACTCTGTGCTTAGAGTATGTTTTTATTGTAATTACAAAATGATTTAAAGGAATTTCGGAGTACTCGTTTTTGATTAAAATGTGCTTCATTTTAATTGGATTCTAATAGTACGATAATTCTAGACAACTGCAGCTCGCTCCCAAGTCCTGTGACTCAGCAGAGGAAACATTTCCTGTTGGCAGATGAGTCTGGCAGAGAGGCAAAACACGAATGACAGCCTTTCTTTGCTTCAACACGAACAATGCCAGTCGCTGAATGATAACGTTTGCTCACATGCTCTTCCTTTGATTAATCAGCTAAAAACGGTGTAACCATCAGTGCAGACCAGCACACACCTCAAAAACAAAGTGCAACAAATTAATAAAACAGGGAGGACAAAACGATACCTTCATCTGTGCTGTGATAGGATAGAAGTGAATGTACCCATCAATTAGTCCAGATAGCAAACACACTGGTAAACGTCAGCTGTAAATGCATAGTTTCATTGTGGTGTGAAAGGAGAGGTCATAGTCCATTAATCATAATAATCAGATATAGATGACGGAGGTAGCTGATTTCAACTGGATAGCTTTTATAGATCATATTTGTTGTCCCAGTGGTGCCAGTAGCAGATTGGATTTTCTCCTGGCCGTCTCTGCCTGGTGTGCCAGCTACCTCAGTGGATGCTGGCAAGGAACATGAAGACACTCTGGGGTCCCATTGACAAGTCTCTTTAATTACCATTGGGCAAGCGGGACGCGCAGGGAGCAAGAGGCTCTTGACCCCAATGATTCCAGCCTGTTTTTCATCCCCACCCCTTAAACCCGCTCTGGAGGATCTTTTATTCTGGCACTGGTTCAGAAGAAGATGTCACCTGGACGTGACGGACAGGGACTTTGTGGACAGATGGTCGTTAGATGTAATAAATCTATCCGTGGGTTCCAGTCTGCACCACCTCCTGAGCAAACGATCCTCAGTCCGCCATGCTGCTGACAACAGAACCAGCTGGTTGAACCGCAGCTGTTGGCAGCACAGATCAGACACCTTCTCTGTTCGTCTTAAACTTTTAGAGGGAAGCACTGCTCTACTTTCCAGCTGTGTCACCCAGTGTTACATTCTTACGTTATGCTTCAAGGCCATGATGTCAGGTGGACGCTTAGATGCATCCTGACAGAAATGTCTTGATCGTGACCTTGAAAAGGAACATCTGTAGAAATTATTTATCCTCTCCTTATTTTTCATGGGGCTTAGATTCACTGTTCATATCATATCGAATCAATAACATCCAAAGTGGAAATGGCCCATCGTATGTTGTTTGTTTCTTCCGCCTGCTTTTTCTTTGTTTATCCTGACAACAGAAGCAGACTTACCAAGGTCAGGCGGGGTAATGAAATATGACATAAATGTTTGTTTCATAATTATGGTTTTTGTCAAACTGTCAAAGCGTTACCTGTTGCAGGTGATTGATGAAGACAGGTCCAATAAAAGACTTCAGCTTTCCTGTAACAACGAAGGCTGTCAACGTGGAGTCATTTTAAAATAATCAGAAGTGACGGGGCTCCAAGTAGCATTGTTATTAAAAAAGAGAAAGAATGTGAGAACACATATGAATATTCACAACACAACAGTCAACACAAGACTGCCCCTAACCACGTTTGTCGCACGCAGAATGTGGCCGGATCGGTCTATAATTACTTTATTCTCAAACTCTGTCTGGGTTATTTTTCTAGAGGGAAGCTGCTAGTGTGTGAGTTGGTGGTGCTCAGAAGGGTCTCTCGTCCTGGCAGGCTTTCGATGGTTGTTGTTGACCCTGCTTTTCTTTTTTTTTTTCTCGCCATGGCCTCTCACCAATGTGGTGCTCTCGTTAATGGCTCCTCTTTTTTTTCATCCTTCTCTACGAGCCGTGTTGGGTTGGAGACCTATTCAGTCATTATCTCCGGTTTGTTTCGCCCTCTCTCTAAGCCATCTTTCTGATCACATCTGCTTTCATGGTTTGGCTTTTTCTCTTCTTTTTGCAATTTAAAATTTTGGCCCTTTTTGAAACCCATCTGTATGATCAGACTCTTTTCATCCCTGATGAGAGAGAAACAGTTGCCTGGGTCTGAGCACCCTTCTAAAAGATGTTTATGTCCTTGTTAGAAGAGTGAACACCGCAAGACAAATTATTTTATCACTGATTTTATGTAAAATCACTTGTTTTTGCTCCTTAAAACTGCTAAAATCATGGTCATAGTCATCTAACAGGGTGTGATTGTTCAAAAAGTATACATGCGTACGTATACAACAAATCTTTAGAGTTGATTTCAGTTGTTTACCCACAGCAAGTGTCCTGAAAGATCTAATACTAATGCAAGGATCATTAAGTCAGGGGTCCATTAGGCTGATATGATTAGGAAAACAAAATAAACTAAATCTATCAGACAGGTATGATTAGAGGATCCTCCCATTTCTCTGACGATCCTATTTCTCTGATAAGAGCAACAAAATTGCTGGAAGGCAGTGATCACGCAGCGTTGTATCAGCGGGTTTTGGCAGCTAATGGAAAGGGAAAGGAGCTCATTTGGAGTCGCAGGTTGGATTCCAACTGTT
This sequence comes from Tetraodon nigroviridis, assembly GCA_000180735.1. Taxonomy (NCBI): domain Eukaryota; kingdom Metazoa; phylum Chordata; class Actinopteri; order Tetraodontiformes; family Tetraodontidae; genus Tetraodon; species Tetraodon nigroviridis. The sequence goes on along the minus strand of CAAE01015043.1, from coordinate 201,607 downwards.
TTCATCAATATTCTCTGCTTGTATTTGGACAAATGCTGCCAAACAGCTTAGGCCGAGGCTTCCAGGAGCAGATTGATAGAGTCAAACCATTCTTTAGGAGAAAATCAACAGTTTGTGGAGAAAAATGCATCTTTCGTGATACATCAGTGGCCTGATCGGTGGAAGGGCCTTTTATGTAGTGCAGGCAAAAGTCGGAGATGCAGAACTTGAAGGTGGCTTCAGGGACGCTGTGATAAGTCATCCCCCCAGAGCCAAACTCACCGTGGAGAGGAGGTCGTCCTTGAATCCAAAAAGGATTTTCATCCCTGGAGCCTATCCCAGTCACCCTTGGGGCAGCAGTCGGGGGACCCCCCCAGACAAGTGGTCAGCTCGTCTCAGGGCTGAAACATCCATCCTTCTGATGGTTCATGTAAAGAATTCTGATAGTTTTCTTTATTCTATGTTCTATTCCAAAGTGAGCCAGCTGATCACATGCTGCGTTATTAGAGTTCATCACAGCGTCACAGGTCTGAGCGACTGTTTGTCCGGAGCTGAAGCCTCATTAAGATGGTAACTCTGCTTTACTGCCTTGTACTTAGACTTCCGCTCTCCTGAGGAGAGCCCTAAAGAACACCTAAATTAGCCTTCAGGAGCAATTAATCCCAATGACTTCTTTTTATTAATGGCTAATTAAATATTCACTCACACTAGCAGACACAGATTCACACAGACGTGTTCGGTTCCGTCCTTCAGCCTCCTGCACTACAGTTTTCTGTTTGGCTTCCAGCCTGCGGGATCTTTTGACGCGGACAATTTGCAACATGGTGAACGGGGGTGAAAGCTTGTGGCCTTCCCAGTATCCTGCGCAGATCCACAGTCATGGCTCAGCTTCATCTTCTTGTACTGTTAAAACCTGAGGTCCAAGTAAATTTGCTTCCCTCTTCAACTTGAGCCCACAGTTGTCGATGGCAGTCACGCGTGAAAGTGATGTTGCGCAGACCAGTGAAGCTTCCGGACGGCGCTCTTGTCTTTCCGCATTTCCAGCTGGCGGCGATAAAGAAACAATGATTGGCCAACAAAGCACAAGCGATTCAGAGCATTCGCTTGATGTCAGCGGATTGTTGGGAAACTCAGCGTCATCTTCCAGTTTGAAAAATCCCTCACTGGTTGCCTGGTTTATTGTACTGCATAAAAAAAAAAAACAGACTGTCAGTGCCTACAAGCCTTCAGGTGTTATTTCTGTATTTTCTCAGTTAGTGCGTAATTGCAGTCTTATATCACTCTTTTCTCTCAGGCCCTCCTTCTGTCCCCAGACAGTGACAACTTTTTTTTCCTAGTGCAACAGAAGCATCCTCGAGAGTGTCTTGATAGTCTGAACCTATCAAGCTGTAATTGTCAGCTCAAAGTGTGCCCCTTTAACGGACACACACGATGAAACAGCGTTGGCCACCTTTCCTCCTTCTCTAACGCTCCACTGGGCAGGTTTGGAGCACCGGCCTTCTGTTCCAGTTCAGCAGACAGACCTCCATCTCGGCTGCCACCAGACCTGGCCTGAGCAGCTGAGACCAAGAGGTAGAGAGCATGGTGAGGAGAAAAACAGCAGCAGGCGGAGGATAGAGATGGATGGAGGAACCTCCAGAGGATCCATCAGACTCTCATAACCACAGCAGATCATCTTTCAGCTGCACATCAGTTAGGGCCACCTCCTCCCAGTACACTTCCCGCTAGCCTAAATGACACATTTACCACACGTATATGAAGATAGAGAGGCAGCAGGAAACCTGAGAAGCATCGGGAGCCCTGTGGGAGCGGGGCGGGTGTGGATGTGTGAGGATGCATTGATTGTTTTCACTGTGGTGTAATTGCAATTAAAGGTTGTAAATGGACCAGTGGATCATTTTCTCTGCTGTTGCCCAGCAGGAGTCAAACACACACACAAACACACACATACACATACACATACACACACACATACACACGCTTGAAATTGTGAGGACCAGCCAAAATGTCCTTCCTCCCTCCTAAAGTGTTCTCACTTTGCATGGATGCAAAGGCAGATTTTGTGACTGAGTATGTAGCAAATACACACACGCGCACACACACACACGCACACACACACACACACACACACACACACACACACACACACACTACAGGCTTATTACAAGCAAGAAAAGGCTCTAATACATCGCAGGTCCCTGGAGACCACATGTGGAATAATGCAAAGTTATACTGTGATTTAGCACTGCAGCTTTGTGAGCTCAACACATTAGGAGAGATTTTTAATGCAAACAAACTGGATGACAGGAAACACAGCGTGACACCGGACGGGCCATATTTTAATGAAGATTCTTGTCTGTCAGCATCTAACGTCCTCATTACCCATTTGTCTTACAGCTTTCGAAGAGTTCACCTGCTCCTCTGTTTTGTCAGCAGCCATTTTAATGAATTTATTTAAGGGGTGCTTAGTCAAGCACTGTCAGAAAGCTTTCTCTCACTTCTTTTTAATCTATTATTATCACTCTGTTGCATTCACTTTACATAAAAAAGCTTTTTCCACTGTTATCATCTGGACTCTAAAGCATCGATTCTTATTTCTTATTTTCCATGTTAACTGGCTAACTTGCTCATACTCTGTTAAACCAAGAATACATTAGTGCTGCAATATATATAACATTGCAGCAACAGAAGGTGACATGTTAGTTTATGGTTTTAATGGAATGTTGTTCCTTTAGCCTTGGGGAACAGAAGGATTTATTAAATTACTTTACTAATTTGTATAATCAGCAGCTACTCTGATAACCGTCTTGAAATTGTCCAGGCAATCGAGGGATTCCTTTTTTTTTTTTTTTCTTTTTTTGGACCTCGATTTCCAGCTAGCAAGACATCTTTATGGGAACAAAAATGAGTGTTCATTAATGAGAAGCCGTATCAAGAGCAAACATCTTTAATTAACTCACGCCGGCACGTCCTGTCTTTGATCTCACCAGTTCATTCATGCTTCTGCAACAGAGAGACTGGGATGATACCGGGACACAGCCAGGACTTTGATGGGATGGAGACACTGCTGGTGCCCCAGTTGTTGCCCTTTTTTTGTGTGTCATGGGGGCCGGATCAATTTCCAGTCAGTAAGTTATCTCTTTAATGGCCTGATAAGGACAACAATCCAAATTCCACAGTTTTAATGAGTTTCTCCCTAATTACTGTTTAATAAAAGTCAGCCAGATCAGAGGCCTTCTCTTTGTTGAGAAACCTTTTGTCAATGTTTAAGAACAAGTATTTAGATTATTTTAAAAGGGGGGAGAAATCCTTAAATAATCCATGCATGTTGTGCTCACAGGCAGTGAGATTGGAGGAGAGAACCCACCATCAAGTCAGTTCTCACGCTTGAATTTTTACAGGTGGAAAAATGTGACAGTAAATACAGTTAATGATCCAGTTTATGTTTTACACCAATCTATCACTTTAGCCGTTTAAGAGATGGTGTAAAGAGACTTCAGGTAAAAGTTTAGGTTCTCTATACTAACATACAGTATAGGCCCAAGTATTGGTGTGTATTAGTCTTTAGCACCATCTAGTGTTGCACGTTAATCCCAGCCAATGCCTGCAGAAATGAGATTGACGAGCCACCCAAAGCAGGAAGACCATAATTACTTTTACGAATCGTATCGTAAATTGTGTTGTTTTAGCAACAATCATCATCTACAATGATTTGAAATCAAATTAAGAGCTGAGGGGAATGAAGATTTGGGCTTTTCTAAATCAGACCAACCTTTTTTGGTACTTTTTTTAAACTGTGGGTATTTAGAATTTTTTGCCATAATTAATATTACACATGTCTTTCTCTCCCTCTCTCTCTCTCTCTCTCTCACACACACACACACACACACACACACAAACATGCACATGTTGCCTTCTACTAGCGCAACCATGCCACGTGTTACTGGTCCAAACTGCATCTGTGGCTTATCTTTTGACTGCTAATCCAACCATATGCATCTATTTTCACTTACTGACACAAAAAGCAAAAACCAGCAAAGTCTTTTTAGTTAAACAACCCTAATTAGAAAAAAAAAACCTAAAGAGGATAACAATTCATCCTATAGCTTCTCTCCAGCCTTCTTCACCACTGAAATATCTGTAGAATAGATGCTGAACTGCTTGTGTGGCATTTTTGAACAGTGAAAGCAGAAAATGTGTGTTGACCAACTGATAACATGTGAGACAGGTCACAGGTGCGTCTCTCGGGCTTATGTCACCGTGGAAACAACAGCTGCAACTTTCCACCAGTGTATAAAAGCAGGGGGAAAAGCTCTGATTCCTCGCAGACACATTCTGACATCGCAGACATGCTCAGGTTTCTGGTGTTGACAAGCCTTGCAGCCCTGGGTAAGAAAACCACACTGTTCTTGGTGCTGTAGAACCCTCCATTATTGATCTCCTTCTGTCTTGTGCAGTTTTTTAGAATATCTAGATTTTTTTTCAATGCTCCTCCTTTGCTCATTTCTCATTTTCCACTTGGTAGGAAGCAAAAAACCGCAGTTTGTGTGAATTGTAAAAGTCATACTCTTTTGTTTCTTCTTTTTTTCTTTGTTTAAACAAGCGCTGGCCGACCTGGGACCCCAGCCCAGGTACCTGGAGGACAGCCACGAAAGGGTTGTCGGAGGTGAAGTGGCCACACCCAACTCTTGGCCCTGGCAGGTAGTGACAGTTTAAATATGACACATCTATCATCATCTATCATTACAACAAGAACTAGAGTAGAAATATTAACGAATCAACTGCTCTCCTCAGATCTCTCTTCAGTACAGATCTGGTAGCAGCTACTACCACACATGTGGAGGAACCCTGGTCGAGAGGGGCTGGGTTATGACAGCTGCTCACTGTGTGGACAGGTGAAATACTGACTTAGAAAACCAGGAGTCATTCCACATTTGTTCTTGAAGTGTTCAATCTATGATTTCAGCTGACAAAGTCATTTTTTTATGTTAGGGCTGGGCATGACCTACCGCGTCATCCTTGGGGAGCACGACCTCTACAAAACCGGGGGCACAGAGCAGATCATTGCCGTCAGCCAGGTGTTCATCCACCCCCTGTGGGACGCTAACAGACTTTCTTCTGGGTAACAATTGTTTTATCTTTTCTTAAATATGAAGACCTTTATAAAGAGCCAGTCCACATGGTCTTTATTTTAAACGCAGGGAAGTTGGGAAAGTTTGAGTGTGTGATGCTGTGAACAGTGTTTCACAGTTGTTGTTTTTTTCACTATGTTAGAAACGACATCGCCCTGCTGCGTCTGGCCACTGAGGCCACACTGAACTCCTACGTCCAGCTTGGTTCTCTTCCTCCCTCCGGCCAGCTGCTGCCTCACAACAACCTTTGCTACATCACCGGATGGGGACGCACATCCAGTGAGTTCGGTTCATAAACCCCAGGTGGGGCTTGGAAATCCTCGCAAGTTTTTTTCAGTGAAGCTCAATTTTTTCTTTTTGTATATTTGCTGTTTCTAGCTGGTGGTAGCCTGTCTGCCCAGCTGAAGCAGGCCTACCTCCCTCTGGTCGATTACACCAACTGCACCAAGAGTGACTGGTGGGGCAGCACTGTCAAGAACAACATGGTGTGTGCTGGTGGTGCCGCTGAGTCCGGATGCAATGTGAGTCACCTTTACATTGGGGGGGATGGAAAGGACACACAAAAGTTACACACACTACGGCCGTCTCTTTTTGGTACCAAGACATGTTTTTGTTATCATTGTCCTTATAATACTGAAGATAATGTTTTTAATTTCCTCTCAGGGTGACTCAGGTGGACCTTTGAACTGCCTTGTTAATGATAAATACTACGTGCACGGCGTTACCAGCTTTGTGTCTGCCTGGGGATGTAACTACCCCAAGAAGCCCACCGTCTTCACCCGTGTTTCTGCCTACCTTGAATGGATGGACTCCGTGAGTATTCAGATTCAGAATATCATCAGTCACATCTGGAGCATGTGACATAACTCTTGATGTTTTTAATTATTACTTCATACATGCTCAGAATATTTTTAGTCATATACCTATATACTTGATACAGTCCTGAATACAAGCTCAGCTCTGCAGTTTCATCAATGATGTCTAAATAACATTTACTTCTGTCTTTCCAGATCATGATGATGTAAAGTGCAGACTCATCTGAAGGAGCAGGAGAAGAAAGAGGCCATTTTGAAAAACATTAAAGAAAATAAATCTCAAATAATCAAATTCGTATTTCTTTTTTAGAGATGACTGACAGCACCAGCTCCATTCATACAATTATTTAGTCATACATTTAGTGTCCATATGTTTAGTGAACAAGCTGCTTGCTGCTGTAGTGCTCTGTCACCGGCAAATCATTTACACCACGTTCAAAGATCGGGGCGCTGGTGTGTCACTGACTGGTGTGCTGCAGGACCTGAAGGATGGAGCCTTTGGTTGGACGGGCCACCTAAGCAATGAATGATTCCGAATCATTTGAACTTTTAAATTAGTGTTTGCAATGTGTCTAGGTTAACTAGTGTGTGATGGAGATGAGGTCCACAGCTTCTCAAGCATGAAGAAAATAATCACCGGGTGATCGGCTAAGATGAGCTGATTCAGCTCAGCTCAGCAGTCTTCTTTTATTTGTTTGGTCTGTGTTGTCTTGTTCGTTCCACAAGAGGTCCACAGGTGCTTTCTAACCAAGATGGGCTCAGCCCTGCGTCACATCCAACAAAGTTCACCTCACTGTAGCATAGAATGAAACACGCTTTCAGATATAGGTAGGATCCAAACAAAAACGTATTATTCTGCTGTTCACTGCAGTCACAGCCACAGGCGGGAAACCTGAAGGTTTTCCTCCTTTCAATCTGCTGCTTTGGACACTTTTAAAACATTAGATAACCACTGACTCAGAACTTTGCAATGGTGATATCTGGAGTAACACTGCAGGAAAAGTTGTTCGAGGCTGTTGAATCATTGGCAGCACTGGAGAAAAAAAAAAAAGCCAGAAGGTCCCACAGTGATGAGACCAAACCTGGGGTTCTCTTCTATTTGAATTCATACTCATTTATATTTTGTTTATAATTTGAAGGTTTCATCATGCCTGGTTTTCACTTTTATCCTTCAAAGTTTTTATTTGGAGAGTTTCAATATTTACACAGAGATTTGTTTAAAAGAGAGAGAGAGAGAGAGAGAGAGAGAGAGAGAGATTTTGTCATACAAAGTGAACCTACAACTTTACGAAGGCTTTGTTCATTAAATCGACCCAAAATACCTAAAATTGAAAAAAACAAAACAAAAAACTAAAATTTTCCACAAATTCTAAACACGTATGAATGGGTTGGACATTAATAATGTTGCTAAAAATGTTTGTACTTCTTGTGTAGCATTTTTTTATACAGTGAAAGCAGAAAATGTGTGTTGACCTACTTGTGTGACGGATCACAGGTGCGTCTCTCAGGCTTATGTCACCGTGGAAACAACAGTTGGATTTTTCCACCAAAGAGCGTATAAAAGCAGGGAAAAAGGTCTGATTCCTCGCAAATTTATTCTGACATCGCGCAAACATGCTCAGGTTTCTGGTGTTGACAAGCCTTGCAACCCTGGGTAAGAAAACCACACTGTTCTTGGTGCTGTAGAACCCTCCATTATTGATCTCCTTCTGTCTATGCAGTTTTTTTCCATGTTAGAATATCTCGATTTTTTTCTAATGCTCCTCCTTTGCTCATTTCTCATTTTCCACTTGGTAGGAAGCAAAAAAAAGCAGTTTGTGTGAATTGTAAAAGTCATACTTCTCTTTTGTTTCTTCTTTCTTTTTTTTGTTTAAACGAGTGCTGGGACCTCAGCCCAGGTATCTCAAAGACAGCCATGAAAGGGTTGTCGGAGGTGAAGTGGCCGCACCCAACTCTTGGCCCTGGCAGGTGGTGACAGCTTAAATATGACACATCTATCATTACAAGAACTAGAGTAGAAATGATGATAATACAACTACAATTCAGCTGCTCTCCTCTTAGGTCTCTCTTCAGTACAGCGATGAGGTCATCTTCCGTCACAAATGTGGAGGAACCCTGATCAAGACAGGCTGGGTTATGACAGCTGCTCACTGCGTGCACAAGTGAAATGTTGACTTAGAAAACCAGGAGTCATTCCACATTTGGTCTCGAGGCCTTCAACTGATGGTTTCAGCTGAGAAAGTCATTTTTTTATATTAGGGCTGAGGTGATCTATCGCGTTGTTCTTGGGGGGCATGACCTCCACCAAACCAGTGGCAGAGAGCAGATTATTGCGGTCAGCCAGGTGATCAACCACCCTGAATATGACAAAGACGATATCAATAAGGGGTAACGATTTTTTTCTCTGGTCCTTAGACGTTGAGTGTGTGATGCTGTGAACAGTGTTTCACAGTTGTTTGTTTTCACCATCTCAGGTACGACATCGCCCTGCTGCGTCTGGCCACTGAGGCCACACTGAACTCTTACGTCCAGCTTGGTTCTCTTCCTCCCTCCGAACTGATCCTGCCCCACAACAACCTTTGCTACATCACCGGATGGGGACATACATCCAGTATGTTTACTGTACTCATCCCCACCAGAAAATTCTCATATCTTTTTTCAATAAAGCTCAATTTTTTCGTTTTGTATATTTGCTGTTTCTAGCTGGTGGTAGCCTGTCTGATCAGCTGAAGCAGGCCTACCTCCCGCTGGTCGACCACAGCACATGCAGCAAGAGTGACTGGTGGGGCAGCTATGTCAACAACAACATGGTGTGTGCTGGTGGTGGTGCTGAGTCCGGATGCCATGTGAGTCGCCTTCTACATGAGGGGGGAAGAAAAGGACACGCAAAACTTACACACACAGTTTTTTTTTTAAATCTTTTTATCACCAAGACATGTTTTTGTTATCATTTTCTTTATAATAATAAAGATAATGTCTTTAATTTTCTGCCAGTATGACTCAGGTGGTCCCCTGAACTGCCTTTTTAATGGACAATACTACGTGCACGGCATTACCAGCTTTGTGTGTGAACACCAATGTAACTACCCCAAGAAGCCCACCGTCTTCACCCGTGTTTCTGCCTACATCAAATGGATGGACTCTGTGAGAATTTAAATTCAGAATATTATCAATCACATCTGGAACATGTGACAACTCTTCATGTTTATTAATGTTACTTCATACAAGCTCAGAATTTTTTTAGTCATATACCTATATACTTGATAAAGTCCTGAATACAGGCTCAACTCTGCAGTTAAATCAAATGATGTCTAAATAACATTTGCTTCTGTCTTTCCAGATCATGATGATGTAAAGTGCAGACTCATCTGCAGGCGCAGGAGAAGAAAGAGGCCATTTTGAAAAGCATTAAAAAATTTCACTGATCAAACTTATTTCTTTATTAGAGATGTCAGTGTTTTTTTCCCTGTCTTTTTACTGACAGTATCAGCTCCATTCATACAATTATAATATACATTTTATTCATACATTTAGTGTCCATCTTCCCACCGTTCCTAATTCAGAAAGCAAACTTTTAAGGTATAAAAAAAGCAGACTCATGTTTATGATTAGTGAACAAGCTGCTCGCTGCTGTATTGCTCTGTCACCCGCAAATCATTTGCGCCGCGTTCAAAGATTGGGGCACCGGTGTGTCACTGACTGGTGTGCTGCAGGACCTGAAGGATGGAGCCTTTGGTTGGACGGGCCACCTAAGCACTGAATGATTCAGTGAAACAATCTTGAACTTTTAGTGTTTGCAATGTGACACCCTTTTGTATCTAAAAGCACTGAGCTGGTGGGGGGGTGGGGGGCGTACGAAGTAGCAGGTACCCAAAACTTGGCACCAGGTTCTGTCGGAGGAAAGGCAACAGCTAAAAAAAGTCACAGCACTGACTACCCGCCTAAAGAGATACATATTGGAAGCAGAAGCTAGGGGAATAAAGTTCTTTCCATGGAACAAAACTGTACTCTCAGTGGCCTGGTGATAGAAAGAAGGCTGACCTGCAAGACTGAAGACTGAATAACATTGGAAAAGCATACGAGAAAAAGGCACTCAAAACCAATGCCAAACAGTTGGAAGACTGAAGAACCGAACAGCATGAATCAGTGATGAAAACATCTTTTATCTAACCGAGCCTTGATACTGAAGTGGTTCTTACTGTGAGTCCAAGAGGGGGAAGAAGTGTTGCAAGTACCACACTTTTTCTGGAGTCTTCCTCTTCTTCTCCTTCTCTACCAGCTTTCAGCGGGATGTTTCCTCCTTGTAAGCCTGGTCCTGCTTAAGGTTTCTCTCTGTTAAAAGGGCCCCCACCCCCAGGCTTACCTGGCGGTTCAAGCCCTGGGTTTCTGCCTCTGTAAAAACACTATATTAAAAGAATATTAAACTGAAGGTTACAGTCTGAGCAGGCTGGCATCCGTAGCAGTTCTTCCTAAAGGAAATGTTTCTGTTGGTCTGTGGTGGAGATGATGTGCACAGCTATTAAAGCATGAAAAGTCACAAGGTGATCAGTTGATCTGAGCCGAATCACAGAATGAAACACGCTTTCAGATATAGTTAGGATCCAAACATGCTTATTTTTCTACTGTTCACTGCAGTCACAGCCACAGGTGAGACACTTGAAGGTTTTCCTCCTTTAAATCTGCTGCTTTGGGCACTTTTAACACTTTCACTGACTCAGAATTTTGCAATGGTTATATCTGGAGTAACGCTGCAGGAAAAATTGTTCGAGGCTGTTGAAGTGCCTTATCGCACCTCTGGCCTTGGCAGCTACAGCAAAAAAAAAAAAAAAAAAAAAAAAAACCAGCCAAAAAGCAAACATGATAAAAGCCCCCCCAGTGATCAGACCAAACCCAGGGTGCACTTGTATTTGAAATTATACTGATTTATCTTTGGTTTATAACCACATGACACAATAGGACAGAATCATGCCTGGTTTTTATTTTTATGCTAAGCTAGGCTATCTTGCTGCTGTCTCCCTTTGTCTGAGTTGAGATCCAGAACCAGTTCTGGCTGTAGAGCTGCTCAGTCTTCCATCAAGGTAGTCTGAAGTGCCACAGAGTCCAAAGCAATCTGCCTTTAAAACGATCTTGAAAATATTTTATCTCCCATCCAACTGCTTGATAGGTTCTAAATCAAACAGTATTTCTTTCATCTGCATCTATTTCCAGAACAGACACAAAAAGCAAATACCTTCAAAGTTCTTTCAGTTGGTGGATTTTATCAATCCTGTTATAAATGTTTTAACTGCTTGTGGGGCATTTTTGAACAGTGAAAGCAGAAAATGTGTGTTGACCAACTGATAACATGTGAGACAGGTCACAGGTGCGTCTCTCGGGCTTATGTCACCGTGGAAACAACAGTCACAACTTTCCACCAAAGAGTGTATAAAAGCAGGGGGGAAAGCTCTGATTCCTCGCAGACACATTCTGACATTGCGCAGACATGCTCAGGTTTCTGGTGTTGACAAGCCTTGCAGCCCTGGGTAGGAAAACCACACTGTTCTTGGTGCTGTAGAACCCTCCATTATTGATCTCCTTCTGTCTTGTGCAGTTTTTGCCATGTTTTGTTTTGTGTTTTGTTTGTTTGTTTGTTTGTTTGGGGGTTTTTTCTTTTAAGTTGCAGGATATCTGGATCTTTTACTTTTTGCTCTGGCTGACATTTGCTATCTTTGTTTATTTCTCTTTTTTCATTTAGTAGGAAGCAAAAAACACAGTTTGTGCAAAAGTAAAACTCATACCACATTTTTTCTTCTTTTTTTTTCAAACAAGCGCTGGCCGACCTGGGACCCCAGCCCAGGTACCTGGAGGACAGCCACGAAAGGGTTGTCGGAGGTGAAGTGGCCACACCCAACTCTTGGCCCTGGCAGGTAGTGACAGTTTAAATATGACACATCTATCATCATCTATCATTACAACAAGAACTAGAGTAGAAATATTAACGAATCAACTGCTCTCCTCAGATCTCTCTTCAGTACAAATCTGGTAGCAACTTCTACCACACATGTGGAGGAACCCTGGTTGCGAGAGGCTGGGTTATGACAGCTGCTCACTGTGTGGACAGGTGAAATACTGACTTAGAAAACCAGGAGTCATTCCACATCTGGTCTTGAAGTGTTCAATCTATGATTTATCCCAAATCCTGCAGGGCCATGACCTTCCGCGTCGTCCTTGGGGAGCACGACCTCTACCAAACCAGTGGCAGAGAGCAGATCATTGCTGTCAGCAAAGTGCACATCCACTCTCGTTGGAACCCATACAATGTTGCCGCTGGGTGATGACTTTTTTAACTGGTCCTTAGACGGTGAGCAGGTGATGCTGTAAACGGTGTTTTATAGTCGGTTTTTTTACTATCTCAGGTACGACATCGCCCTGCTGCGTCTGGAGACTGAGGCCACACTGAACTCCTACGTCCAGCTTGGTTCTCTTCCTCCCTCCGGCCAGCTGCTGCCTCACAACAACTTTTGCTATATCACCGGATGGGGACGCACATCCAGTGAGTTCAGTGCATACACCCCCAATACTCATAAGTGACTTTTTCGGTGAAGCTCAACTCTCTTTTTCCTATATTTGCTGTTTCTAGCTGGTGGTAGCCTGTCTGCCCAGCTGAAACAGGCCCAACTTCCTTTGGTCGACCACACCAACTGCAGCAAGAGTGACTGGTGGGGCAGCACTGTCAACACCAACATGGTGTGTGCTGGTGGCGCCGCTGAGTCCGGATGCAATGTGAGTCACGTTCTACATGTAGAAAAAAAACATATACATGCAGCAGTTTCACACACAATGGAGTTTTTTGCAGGGGGGAACCAAGACATGTTTTTGTTATCATTGCCTTTACAATCCTGAAGATAATGTTTTTATTTTCCTCTTAGGGTGACTCGGGTGGACCTCTGAACTGCCTTTTTAATGGACAATACTCTGTGCACGGCATTGCCAGCTTTGTGTCTAGTTACGGATGTAACTACCCCAAGAAGCCCACCGTCTTCACCCGTGTTTCTGCCTACATCGAATGGATGGACTCCGTGAGTATTCAAATTCAGAATATTATCAGTCACATCTGGAACATGTGACAACTCTTCATGTTTATTTTTCCAGATTATGATGTGAAGACTGAAGCAGCAGGTGGCAAGAGAATCCATTTTAACAAAATAAATTAAACTATAAATTAACCAAAGTCTTCTGTCCCTTTATTATTTAATTGTTTTTTTTTCTTTTAAATAGGTAGTGATGTCTTTTTTTGTGCTAAACTTCAGCCAAAGTATACAATTATTAGTCACATAAATGTCACTAAAACTGACCCCAAGACAGAAAACATCTTTTTTTAGGAATCCAGTGTGGTGCAGCAACTAGTTTTTACAGCCATCATTAACAGTAATAAAGCCTGAGAAGGTCCGCAGGTGCCTTTCTAACCAGAGCAGGCTCAGCCCTGAGTCACAGCACAGTATAAAAGGTCACCCTACAGTATAAAAGAATAAACATTCTCCAGATCTGTTAGAACACACCAAACATGCTCATCTTGCTCCTGTTCACTGCACTCTCAGCCACAGGTAAGAAATGGAATAGTGTGTTTTCCCGATTCTGCTGCTGTGGGTACACTAAACTCTCTGCCGAACCTGTGCTGAAGTGGCTTTTCGATGTTTTTTTGTTTTTTCTTCTTTAGCGCTGGCTGTGTCAGATCTTCGCAATGATGACACGTGGAGCAGCATTGCAGGAAGAATTGTTGGGGGTGTCGAGGTGCCTTATCACACCTCCTGGCCCTGGCAGGTATGGGAAATCCACAAAAGTCACTTTCAGTGAAACATATAAGGCATCTTAGTTTATGCTGTGCATGTGTAAGTGTCCCTTTTACATTTTTTTCTTGTTTTAAAAGTAACGAAATGATGAAATGACAACGCTGTGCTTCTTTGGCCTCAGGTTTCTCTCCAGTACTACTCCGAGGGCTCCTATCATCATTTCTGTGGAGGCACACTCATCAGGACTCAATGGGTCATGACTTCCGCACACTGTGTTTATAGGTAACGGATGAAACTTCAAGATAGCGCGATTCTAAATTAGCGCTGTGCACTAACCCAAGCCGGTAACAGCCCCAGGTCCATCTCCGCGGTCCTTGGTGATCTCAGACTGTTCTACAATGACGGAACCGAACAAACCAGGCACGTCATCAATGTTTATGTCCATCCAGAATGGAACAGCGAGAGCATCTCCTCTGGGTGGGTTCATCTGTTCTCCATTACAGCATCACCTGTGACAGCCCTGTTCTCATGATACACACAAATGATAGATTTTTTTATGTTCATTTAGCAATGACATTGCCTTGCTGAAGCTATCCTCTCCAGTTTCAATCACATCTTACGTAAAACTGGCCTCTCTGCCTTCATTTGGCGAGATCTTACCCCACAACAACCTCTGTTACCTGACCGGATACGGACGCACCTCCAGTCAGCCAGAATTCCCTTCCATTCTCAAAATTTGGTTGAATCTCCATTG
>CAAE01015043.1:145889-157021 GCA_000180735.1 Tetraodon nigroviridis | reverse complement strand
AGTGATTTATTACTTGTCTTTAAACTAGTTTGCACACTTGCAGATGTGATCATTTTAAAGAGAGGTTATATTTTTATGTACGTGCAATATTTAAAAGAAACACATTTGCTATAGCAGAGCCAGAGATTCCATTGATCATTTTGTACCACTAAATTTAAGGAATTTTACTGTTGATTTAAATTTCCCGCAGCAGGTGGAAAGTGCTTGTATATTTTAAAGTGTTTGGGATTTAACATGCAGTGATGTGTCATTGACTCTGATGTATATAACAGCCTTTTTTTATCAGAGATGGTAAAAGCCAAAAAATGGTCCATATGAAAGGAGGCTGAATTATTTTGTTAATGAGCTATTACTAATGGTGTGATGTTTTTTAGGCTGATCATGATTATACTTAAAACTCTTTCACCTCTGATTGAGTGACTAATGCAGTTTATGTAAACCTACTTCAAACTAGAACATCTAATGTGTTAATGTTTAGTTCACACAACCAGAGAGTTCATCTAGATTGCAGGCAGATTATGAACACTTGAGATAAAAAAACGACCCTAGTTTTATAGGGTGTGTACTGATCTCTTCAGTGCGGTGTGCTTTGTGCACCTCCCCCAATAACTCAGCTAATTTTTGACACAAGTGTGATCACCGTAGAACCACTAAACCAATTTACCAAAGCTTTTATTTGTTTTCAAAAGTGTTGAAGCAATGAATTAAATTAGTTTGTAAAATCCTTGGAGCGGTGAGGCATTTTGTCATTGATCGCTCGTTCACTGGGCTTTGCTGTATAGAATCATTAGAGATAAATTCCTCAGTTTTCATCCATCAGATTTGTAGAAATGGGCACATTTGCTAACTAAAAGACCTGCATTCATAATTTTACTTTAGGGCATAACTCTTAAGTGTTCTTAATATGTAGGTAACATTGTTAAACTGTTAAAGTACATATTCCCAATAAGACGATGTGTATATCTGTGAAAATCCTTGCACTACATTTGTAGCTATTTTTTGAATTTCAGCAAACTCCCTTTAATTTCCAGTAGAATATTACAGGTTCCCTACGTGGATCTATGTCATTAACACAGTCCATCATTTTAAAGCTCAATATGTGCTTGCTGGGTCTTGCTGGCTGTTTGAAACCTCTTGCACTCTCATTTTCACCTGACTGGAAAAAACTGTGGTGTGCAGATGTATAAAAAGACTATTGTAACTACATATGAAGTAAGAAAAACCCATATTAAAAACGTTTCTGATAAACTGCTGTCACCTGTTTTTAAGAGAAACTTAAACAAATGCTTATGCGTATTCTGTCATAGTCGTCTTTTCAAAGGTCTAGAAATAATTGGTAATCAATTTCTGCCCGTAATTTACAGAGAAACAAAGAAATGGAACATTTAGACGGAACACTTTTGCGCTATGACCGTTTTTAGTGTGACACATCTTTCTGGGTGCAACTGCAATTTGTGTCGTATCGGAAATACTGAACGTCATGGCGGGTCCCGACCTAGTTAAAACTTTTCTTTATACATTAAATAATTTACTACAGCAGGAAAAGTACAAGGCCGTGCTTGCAGTTCTAAAGGGGTTCCGAAACGGCGCCGTGTGAGTCAAAACACTCCATAAGTTAGCTCGCCATCTTTGCTACCACCTCGGAACCACTGTCTTTGCTGTAGTCGTTAACCAGTAACACAACACAATCGTATACTATGACTGAAAGTAAGACTGTTATGCCAGTGAAATGAAAAGCACAGTGATTTTGCAGTGAGAGTGTGAATTGTTTTGCTCCTTCTTCCCTCAGATATGGAGCTAAAATCAGAGCTCCTCACGCTCTTGTTATGACATTTCTTTTCCGGAGCGGCAGGTAAGAATTCAGGTTTGAGTTGATTTTCTTTGAGCACTTTGCTGTTGCAGCCCCCCTCACGGTGTCTTTACTCCCACAGCTTGAAGGACAAACTCGGAGCCATTCTGAGGGCCACATACACCCACTCCCGTAACCTGGCATGCTTTGTGTTCACGTACAAAGGGCTTCGAGCTCTGCAGCAGAGTGTGCGCGGCCAGAGTCTGCAGTCTCACTCCTTCCTGGCCGCCTGTGTGGGAGGATGGTTAATTTTTGGAGATAACAACAACATCAACAGCCAGGTACGAGTGAGAAATATAGGTGCATATGTATATATTGCATATATAAATCCGTGTGTCTGTGTTGATTTGATTTTTTCCTTAGATCAACATGTACCTGCTGTCCAGAATCCTGTTTGGGCTCTCACGGTTGGCGGTAGAGAAGGGATTTATCCCCCAGCCCAGACGGGACCCCTTCCCACTCTTTGCCACATTGGTGTGGGGTATTGTCTTGTGGCTTTTTGAGTATTACCCACACACCCTGCAGCCATCTCTGCAGTCCTCAATGAACTACCTCTACCATGACAGCAACACGTGGCACGACATCGCAGACTTCCTCATTTTCAATAAACCAAGGACTCGCTGAAGAAGTATTTAGGGTTTTTTTCACTGTATGTGGTACAGTCATTCAATAATACCTCTTAATAATTCAATAATAATTATTGCAACTGCCTCAAATGTAATTATTGATTGATATGCGTGTGAGTTAATATAATGATTAATTCATATCCCGAGTTTCTGCTCTTGTTATTATTTATGAGCACTTTTGTTATTATTTCCAGCAGTGAGAGTTAAATATATTTCCTATCAGGCTTTTGTGTTTATCTGTTATGAATAAATTAAGGTGTAAAAGAAATTATTCACATTCTTATTCCATAAAGATGAGGAGAGCCGCTAACTGTGTGTGTGTGTGTGTGTGTGTGTGTGTGTGTGTCTTTTGCATGCAGTTTCCAGGTCTTTTGAACAAAAAGAATTACAGCTAACATCTATTAAATTAAAATAACTACCTGAGCGCTGTCTGTGCTGTAATAATGCTGTGACTTTTAATTAATTTAAATGCTTCTAAAATCTGCCAGTGTTAGTCAATTAAGAATGAAATAACTGTTCAAGATTATATGTGCTTGTACACACGTAAATTAAAGTGCTTTGGTTATTATCTGAGTTTAATGTTTTTTAATCAGTTTTGTCCTACACAGGTGTGAAAAATATACTGTTGCCCTAATTAAATACTAACATTAATGGTACCTTATTTCAACCTAAATGCTTGCTGTCCCTAAAGCTGAGCCTGAATAAAATGTGCCACATTTTCATGTTCTCTAAAACTCGTTCTTTCCTATCACTAGCGTGTGAGTTGAGTGTTGTTTCCACTAAAAGTTCATGGCCTCTGTCAGACGTCTAAAGATTAAGACTGAGAGTCTGATTAGACTTCCGAAGCAACAGAGTGTGGTTTTCATTGATAAGATGACCTTTTCCTGCCTTTTACAGGAACTTTTGAAACTACTGAAATTATGTGTGTGTGTGTGTGTGTGTGTGTGTGTATATATATACTGTATATATACAGTATATATATACACACACACACACACACACACATATATATATATATATACATATATACATATATATATATATATATATATATATATATATATATATATATATATAGTATATATAGTATTATATTTATATATATATATACATATATATATATATATATATACATATATATATGTATGTGTGTGTAATAATGTAAAAATAAATTTTACATGTAAAATTTAAGTATACAGTAATAACTGTTGACACTTTAGGGGAAGCATTTACTACCTGCTTATTTCACTATTCATTACAGCGTATTTGCTTTGACACTTTGACATTTGTTTTATTTGTTTAGTGAAAGGTGAATCATGTGTTCTCTAAGTCATTACCCAAATGATAATAAGTTTAAACTGTTACGTTTGTCCTTTTTATTTTTATTTTTGACAGTTTCCATCTCAGTTTCAGCACATAAAACAGCAGCAATTAAATGTTTTGAAATGTGAAAGCAATTTCCAAAATCAGTTTCATTTCTCATAATCAGATAATAATAATAATAATCAAGCAAATTTCAAAATCTGTGCGCTTTAAAGCAAATGCAGGACACTAAAAAAGCATCGCGCTATTCAACTTATTCATCATCTTCTTACCAAAAATGCCAACCAGCGGTTATAAAAGCCAACCTCAGAGACTTTTAGCACACAAAAAGAAATCTCACTATGAGCATAAGTCACGAAACCTCCGGGGCAGAGAGGATTTTCACACCTACTCACACGTGTGAAGTTCTGCCGCCGGCGGTTCCCACGGAGCTCTCGGCCGTGGCAGCGTTGGTGCCCGTCAGCGAGGCGGTGGCGCTCCGCGGCGGCGCCGGGGCCCCCACGCATGCCCTCCACACGACCTCGGCGCGTCTCCTGAAATGACGATCCAGAAAGAAGTAGATGGCGGGGTTGATGCAGCTGTTGAAGAAGGCCAGGCAGCTGGAGAGCAGCAGCCCGGTGCGGGGCCAGGGGGCCCCGGCCGCACTCCTCCTCCGCTCCCGAGAGCTGCGAGCTGGTCGTGATGACCTTGAAGACGTTGTAGGGGAGCCAGGTCACCACGAAGGCCGTGATGATGGAGAGAACCATCTTGATGGAGTGCCGGCGGCGGGCGCCGCTCCGAGGGTTTGCAGCCGCTGCGCAGTGGCTGTTGAGGTGCAGGATGATGGTGCTGTAGCAGAGCACGATGATCACGATGGGCAGGATGAACGTGAGCAGCACCATCAGCAAGGTCAGGCCGAGGAAGAAGTTGGAACCGGCGTCCTCCACGCACAGCGCTTTACCTTCGGCGCGCTCCACCCTCCGGTACACCAGGTAGGGGATGCCGAGGAGCAGCGAGGCCGACCAGACGGCCGCACAGGTGGCTCGGACGCACCGGCTGCTCCTGAGGTACCTGGAATCCATCATCTTGACCACAGCCAGGTAGCGATCCACGCCCATGCAGGTGAGGAAGAAGATGTTCGAGAAGCGGTTCACGGCGATGACGTAGCTGCTCAGCCTGCACAGCAGATCCGCAGCGGGGCCAAAGCTCCAGTGCCCCCCCTGGCCGGCCGCCGTGGCCCACAGCGGCAGCGTGAGGACGAAGACGAGGTCGGCCAGGGCCAGGTTGACCACGAACGTGTCCACCAGGCGAGCGCCTCTGTTGCCCACAACTACAATGACAAAAAAGTTGCCCAAAACTCCGCTGACAAAGATGATGGAATATGTTATAGGCAGGAAGATGTGGGCCCCCTGGACGTCCGAGATGGGACAGCCCATGGTGACATTTTGGTACAGCAATGCGTCGTCAGTGACGTTCTCGTAGTAGAGGAACTCTTCAGTGCCGACCTCCATCACAGCTGCAGGCGTGTCTGGTGCCACCAGGCTCTGCAAACACCCCAGGCACCCCGCAGCTATAGGCTCAACCAAAACTTCCTCTCACTTTTTTTTCTTGTGCCCTCACTAAAATCTAAAAAAAGAGGACCAACGAGCGCAGTCGATATCTTGAAGCTGTCTATCTAGAAGTTGTTTATCTAGAAGCTGTTTGTCTAGAAGCTGTTGAACAAAAACACACCAAAAGATTTTTGCCAAAAGATTGGCAAAAAATAATGGAGGGTACTGTTGGGAATTTTTTAAAAAAAAGATATTACGTAATTCAAACCTTAGCAACCAAACATTCGTGGAGGAAGTATTCCTTTCTACAGAGAAGTGAAAATGATACAAAACCACAACTATTGTTGCACCATCGATAAAAAGACAAGCATCTAATTACATTTGGACAAATATTTTAGCTAATCTATAACTGCAACTGGTGTGTGTGTGTGTGTGTGTGTGTGTGTGTGTGTGTGTGTGTGTGTGTGTGTGTGTGTGTGTGTGTGTTTTACAACTGCCCGTGCGCCATCGTGCACTCCCCCAGTTTGGCCAGTAGGGGGCAGTGAAGCTCCAGCAGCGGTTCGACTCACCTGCTTTCTGCGTTTATCTTCTTCCTGATGCCTCTCATTTGCATTTTCTTGGAATGTTTTGGGGGTTTTTGCGGTTTTTTTTTTTGCATTTACCTAGACTCTGTGCTGCCTTTTAGTTGACGATTGACTTTTTCTAAGTAACTATTCCACCATTAATAATCATTAACTTGTTTACTAACTTTTGTTTTACCTTTTAATAGAACATCCCCATAGTATATTTCTAGTATACTTATAATATAAACCTGACTGGCCTTAAACGTGTGACTAGACTTAGTTGAAAATGAGATTTTAAATTCACATTTTTGTCCATTTGAAACCAGTGTACATTTGGAACTTTCCCCAGAGCTGGAACGGCTCTCTTCACCCAGAACTGCTCCAGCGCAGGCAGCTTGATTCGACACATTTTGCCTGGCTCCAGCTGGGTGTCTTCCTTCAAACGTTAGGGTAAAACCTGACGGCTAAGGAGCGGAACCATGTTGGAACCACAACCCGATAAACAGAGAAATGAACTCTGTGGTCCTGCTCGCAGCCATTGTGCTGAAGCTGGGAGGGCTGAGGTTGGAGGACAGGCCACGTCTTAGAGGAACGCCTCATTGTTCCGCAGGGACTTCCAGTTACGAATGAATGACCTCCTTATAGGACCCCCGCTCCCCTTTTTAGCATTGTGCCTCATTCAGGTGCTCCTCCACTCCATAATGTCAAGGTGATGTGTGGACGTACTCGTCAACAGGGCAGAGAAATCCTGCCAGCCCCTGCTGCCATTGTTCGCCTTTGACGTCACTTTCCGTCATGCTCAGCTGTACTTTTTCTTTTTAAAACTTTTAATTATTTCTTCTGCATTCTTGCTGCTCTGTCAGTGGAACGCTACATTCCTCTCCTCGAATAAGTGCTGTCTCACTCCAATTGAGCAGAGTAAATGTGAGAGCCAGTGAATGGAGCAGCCTCAATAGGAGAAAATAAACAATTGCATTGGTCCAAGGGTGCAGTGAGGGAGAGCGGATGAGAGGAAGGGAGAAAGGCCTCCCCGGCGTGCTAAGATTCCCATGGATACTTGGTCCTTTTTTCTGCTTGGAGGAGGATCTCGTAAAGCACTTCAGCACTGGATGATTTCTCTTTTCCTTTTACTCTGTTTTTATTTGAGGAGGAAAAGGGTGGTATGCGCCTCGGTGATGTTAGACACTGGTCACCTGCGCACACGTGCGAACTGGCACCGCCACTTCGTAGGGCGAAGGTTGTGGGTTCAAATCCCAGCTGTGGGGCCTTTTAATGTAGGGTTTGCATGTTCTGCCTGTCTGAGGGGTTTTCTCTGGGCACCATCCAAACGGTCCTCATTACGTTGATTGGAGACTCACACATTTAACCTCTAGTGTGAGTGTGTGAGTGAATGCTCTGTGTGTGTGTGAGTGAGTGTGTGTCCTGTGACGGACTGGTGACCTGTCCGAGTCGTGCTCCGGCCTCTCGCTATGACGGCTGGGATAGATTCCAAAACCCGTCTCACCCTGATAAACATAATCTCATAGAACCATTAAAGGTTCGTTTCAGCAGCAGAACTCATTCAAATTCAAACTTTGAGCAACTTTTCAGCAACATTTAAAAAAAAATCTGTATTGTTGCCCTTTTCCCCAAGCAGCTCATCATTTCCCACTGACCTTATTCCCAAAAAAGGTCAGAACTTTTCAGCACTCAACCGTTTTTACTGGAGCTTCCGGGTTTGTGGCGTCGTGGAGCTTCTGAGGGTTAAATAAAACCGCTTCAGCACCAAGGACAGGGCCAGCACTCCGCACACCAGACAGGCCCCACGTCCATCTCCAGATAAGAATCTTGAGTTTGTCACAGTGTCGTAGTTTAGCAAGAGACGATTACTTGACGCACCCTGGTCAATATGGAGGAGTTGCCGTGACGACCGTCGATGTTTGACAAGCATGAGGCGATTGCAGATGAAATCAGTGGTCGATTTTTGGTCTGGATGTTGATCCTCAAAGTGTTTTCAGCCTATTGGTTCATCAGAAAGCCACCAGGGTGTGTTGTGAACCTATCAGGTTAGTTGAAACATTAAACGAGTCAATTTCATCAGGGAAAATAAAACACCGTCCAGCTACTTCTTCTCTGTCTCTCCGCCTCCTCGCGCTAATCAAAAGCTCTCGGCCAAAACGCGGCTTTCCGAAGGCGGGTTATCTCCCCATCTCACGGCATTTAGTAAACACGCGGCTTAGCCGCTCAGGGAGGGGTCGTGTTTCATTTGTCGTTGGCTCCACCAGAACTTAATGAGGCACTTTGAGAGAAGGCAGGAGAAGCCTGTTGCCCCGCGGCTGGATCAGGTTTGTGTCAGGAGGGAGACGCTGATGGTTAAATTATTCAGCAGGCGAATCATTACCGCTGAAACACTGCTCACAGCTGGTGGCAGCAGGGCCAGGAACCGGGAAACGCAAGACTATACTTGGAACAAGTCCATTTTTACCTTTTGTGGATGTAATAACGCCCTCAGTGCAGCAGATCCGTCGCTGGTAGTCAGTAATGTGCATTTAAAAGACTGAAAATCGACCTTCGCAATTTCATGCAACAGGCACTTTCAGACATAAAAAGACACTTATGGAGATATTTTTAACCCAGACTGGACCATCTAAAGCTGCAGGCGAAGCACAGCCACGATGGCCATTCAACCAGGTTATTATCGAGTAGTTACACTGATGTAAATCTGGACACTAACCAGGCACGTTGTCGGCACTAACATCTTAGTTTTATGATGTTTCATTAGCCCAGTCAATGACCCGTTCATAACAAGCATTAAAGACAACAACTATTCAACAGCCAATTGTTTGGTTCTCTTTCTTTACTGCTTAAAGAAGAGAATAGTGTTTCCTTTGTTATTTCAAATGTGTGTGTGTGTTTAGATGTGATATTCTTCATTGCTAGTTGAATTTCAAGTCATTTTTTGTGCATTATTGCAGCTGGTAACACATGACTAACGTCCACATGGAGGTTTCTCAGATAAAGAGACGGCAGCTTCTCTGTTAGGTATGAAAGGAACGTGTTTGTCGCTGGAGGATTGGCATCTCCGGCTCTGTTTTGACTCAGCAGGACAGGCCATACAGATTTGGTTCCCAGGTTTGTTATTGGCAGCCAGGACCGGTTCACATTAAGAGTGTTTTGGGTCAGTAGGTCAATGGTCAGGCTCCCCAACACCTAAGGGGGGCTTCTGGACCCATTAGGAGCAGAAGGCCGGATGCTGCTGAGAAAATCAGGATGTTTGGACGGACGAAGACGTAAAACTCAAAGCGTTTTTTTTTTTATTTGGTGTATTTTTGTTTAGTTTTCCAAGAGAAAGCAAAAGCAAGAAAAAACGGAGCTCGCTCAGAGGTTGGGGTTGATGAATGCGTCGATGGTGGCACTTTGATAGGGGTAATTTGGAGCTGACAGGGCCCAGGCTTTCGCATGAATCAAAATGTGTCAGCCTGGCGCTGGAGATGGAGGGTTGCTCATTGTGGCTCTGACACCCAAGTGAGGGTCTGAGGCTGCTGGGGGTCAAGTGTGACACCTCATTAGGACGATGTTGATTTAGTGCGGCCACAGTGCAACAGACCTCCTCCCATGGGGTATCGGGAGGCGTTTGAGCGAGGGGGTGGGGAGCACCGGACAGGGAACGAAGGCCTAATGCTCCTCATCCACACGGCCGTCATCTGACAGCATGCAAATCACCCCACCCCCTTCGATTTCACTATATCTTTATTTTTAAGCATGCATATTGTTAACCACATCGAGACTTTTGCAACTGTTTTAGAGTTTGTCCGAAGGGGATGTTTGTTTTTTAAAGGCTGGTTTCCTGGTGAACCTAACGACCCAGCGTCCAGCTGACCTTTCACCTTTATCTTTGGATTTGATATCGTTTTTCATAAAGTCCAGATTACTGGTGACAAGCCGTGCTTCTGCCATCAGATAAGAGGCAAATAAAAACTAGGCCACTTAAAAAAATCTGTCTTGATTAAATTTTAATAATGTGAAAAGGTTTTAATATAACACAGAATTAATACAAACATTTCCTTTCTAATAAGGTTGCTGAAAACAGAGGAGTTAATAGAAAATTAGCAGGTCAATAATAAACTTTGACCTTTTCTGTTTGACAACTTGTTATACTGCATTTAAAGGTGTGTACACAGCTACTTTAGCTCAAGATGAATCATTTTCCTGAGCTGTCCTGATGAATCTGCTTCATTATTCTTGATTATTTTTCATTATCAATTTGGTTTCAATCACATTTTTCCCCTCCTCTTTCATTACACCTCTGCTGGACCCTCGGTGTCTCACTTACAAGAGCTAAATGAGAAAATAATGTCCATCATAACAGCGGCAACGGCTCTAATCTGATTATGTCGACTCAAAACAGAAGTGTCCACCAAATGTGATAGTTTCGGGCCCACACAAAGGACATTAGGTCACCGTTTTGGCATGAACCCATCATGCATACATACATTTGAAATGATGGAAGGAGCTAAATTAGGAAAAAGTGCGTGAATAATGAATGAGTCAACAAAGAAAGCGCATTATTCAGTAATATTAAATAACGAATCATGTTTTATTCATGCTTTAAATGATTTTTTAGGTAAACCTTCACTCTCTCTCTCTTTCTTTCTCACTCTCTCTCTCTCTCTCTTTCTTTCTAATCTCTCTCTCTCTCTCTCTCTTTTACACACACACACACACACACACACACGCGCGCACACACAGAGAAAATGCAGGGGACCATCTGTCTTTTCTGACGGTGCCGGTCAGGGATAAACAATGAAGGCTTCTCGATATTTCCCAGGTTTATTTCCTATCAGTGATTTCTTGCTTCTTTTCGTTTCGTCACAGCTGCTTTAACCCCCTCCCCAAATTCCAAGGATTATATTTTGTACGATATTGTTAAATGCCTCTTTCTGAGACCCAACGATATATGAATGCTGCTCTGGCCGATGTCACAGTCCACTTTTGTTGCCTTTTGAGATTTTACTCATTAGTCTGAATAATAACTGTCAGTAATTCAAGCTGTTCTCGGATGGCTTTTTGAATAGAAAGAGAGGGAGAGAGTGTGAGCGAGGGAGAGGCAGCAAAAGAGAGAAGAGGCCTGAGAGATTAACTCCAGTGAGCTCACTCTGAGAGGCCCATGGAACGGTTGAATATTGTTCTAGTGCTGGGGAGATGGGGGGAGGGAGGAGAGGGGGAGAAGGAAAAAAATCTCTATGCAGCTACAGAAATGAAC
>CAAE01015043.1:58534-128688 GCA_000180735.1 Tetraodon nigroviridis | reverse complement strand
CCCTATACTGTACAAGCTCTCTTGTGCTCTGTAAAGCACAAACAACACTTTACCTCCTCGCGCCGTGGACGTCTCATAGTGCAAAATTTATTGTTGGTGAGGTAGAGTGCCCCAAAAGTGTTTTTTTTTGTACCCCTTTTCTTTAATATATACATATATATTCTTTTATATATAATGTGAGAAGGCTCTTCCTTTATCCAACAGCATAGTGCTTTTGTTTACAAAAAAAGAAAAAAAATATGATATCTTTGCTTTGACATCCAGGAGTCAAAGACTTGAAGCAGACTAATACGACTCAAGCACTAACAATATTTTCTCTGTGGTGATAATGATCATGATGATGACGATGATGATGATAATGATGATGCAGGGGTAGATGCAGGCATTTTAAAGTATGTTTTCTAAACTAGGACAGCGGATGATTTACATTCTTAGCATTTATACGTTCCGTGGTTGATATTATTGCATCTGGAGCAGATTTTACTACAAGTTTTTGTCTCTGTGTGTTTTTAGCACATTTGTAAGTAAGTGCGTGTCTCTACTCCCGTTTCTAGACTTTTTTTTTTTTTAATATTTCAGGTTTTGTTTGTTATTTTGATGCTGAAGCCTTTTAAGTTAATGTCTGTCTACATGTTTATACATTTAATACAGATCTTGAATGCCTTAAAGTGTATTTTCCTACTTTTTCCCTTAGCATGCTGTGTTCTGCTCCTCTGTCCTTGTCCTGACAGAGCTTTTACGTCCTACCGGTACATCAGGGTTCCCCTCAAGACCTTCTTCTGGATTTTGGCAGAACAAGACTGGAGGTCGACCGGCACAAAATCTGCCAAAGCTGAGTCAGAATGTTTAACCTCTTGTCTCCCTTCTCCTTCTTCACTTTTACAAGGCTGCAAATAAAAAAAGATCAAAGTAGCTTTGAAAGGTCTTGCGGATGCTGAAGAATGTCACACCGAGGTGTTATACATTAATAGAGGGTTGAGGTTTGGTTTTGGAGCTCCTTCAGAGCACATTTCTGAGACAATTGCGAACAGTTTTGGAGAAATGATCCAAAACGTAACTTCTTTTTTCCTCGATGGATTGCAAATCACTTGCATTCGCGGCCCCCATGCAAACATTTTGTAGTTTAGAGCTACTGTGCTTGAATGTATTCATGATTAATTCCAAATTGAGGCCCGATAATGGCTTTAAATATTGTAAATGCTTATGTCTCCCGTCATCGCAACCCACCAACACGGACATATTACAAAGATACCTTTAAAAAAGAA
Source organism: Tetraodon nigroviridis (assembly GCA_000180735.1). Lineage (NCBI taxonomy): Eukaryota > Metazoa > Chordata > Actinopteri > Tetraodontiformes > Tetraodontidae > Tetraodon > Tetraodon nigroviridis. Next base: position 127,423 of record CAAE01015043.1, on the reverse strand, counting down.
GAAAAAAAAATTACACCCCCACAAAACTAACCACACACTATGGAGTAGTTTTGTCATCTCATTTTCATTTTCAGAGACTTTTGAAGGTGGTCAGCCTCCTAGGGTCATTCATAAAGTACTGTATTCATACCATTCACTTCTTATAGATTCAGGTTTCTTTTAAAACAGTTTTTTTTTTTTTTTTTACAGTTAGAATCAATTGAATTACTGGAAAAAAACACAACCCCACAGAAACGAGCGAGAGTGAAATCTGTGCCTAGGAGTGGGTTCTGGTGCCAAGGGAGGGCTCCATGGGGGGTCTTGGGTGGTTCGATGCGATGATGGCTGTACATAAGTGTGCGTCTCCCCTGCAGCCTAAGAGCAGCCGCATCGATCCACAACCATCCCCGGGATTTTGCCATGAATGATCTGCTGCTTGTCATTGAAGTAGAGCATGTTAATGGGCGACATCTTCGTCGGGGTACAGCAGGGCCCCGCGGACCTCTAGGGTTGGCGTGCTGCACCAGGTGAGTGTGCGGGTATTTCTGCATGAACATGTACTCGCACTGGCCTGAACAGTAGTTGGCTTTGTAGCGTTTGGGTGCAATGATCCAGTCCCAGCCGAAGCCTCGAAATCTACCGTCAGGTGGTAGCGACAGCAGCGGGACTCGGTGGAGTGCTCGTCGCAGTCCAGCCCGAGGTTTCTCCGTGAACGTTTGGTGGTCTCTAGAACCTTCACCTCCAGGAACGGCTGCTGGAATCAGGGGGGGAGGGGAGGGGGAGGAAAAAGATAGAGGTGGTTATAAGAGAACGACAGAAACAAGGTGGCCGAGGTAGAAGGAGAACTGATTCAGAACAGTGTTGGTACGTAACTGCACCGCTGCTGCTTCGCCTCTCATGATCATGCTCAAAAACCAGCCTTGAAGCAAAAATGCAACCAACATAACTGACATGTTTACTGATTTTATTGACCTTTTTATCGAGTTAAAAAAAAAAAATTTAGAGTATAACGTGCATCATCTTAGCTTGGTTAAAAAGTATCATCAAAGTGTCTTTTTTTTAAGTAGATTTATTGATTATTGTAAGTTATTGATGTGGACGTTAATAACGCAAACCTTCATGAATTATTCATTCATTAATGAAGCAGATTAGCTGAAGTGTGTTGGAATAATTTAATATTTATTAAGCCCAAAGCAACAAATTTAGGATTAAGGTTGTGAAAACCCTGTGCAGGTGAGCCCTCGACTTTACCGCTGCTACGTCCAGTAGTTTGCATTAGTGAAAACAATAGGAAATGATTGAACTCCTAAAATAATAATGCAATCTATCATTCTAGCACCAATTTGCAGTTTGTGGGGTAGAAACTAGGCTCCCTGGGCATGCATGGCTTGACCCTTGACCCTGGAGGTCATCTGCAGGCTACCACAACCTTGACCTCTGGGCAAAGCAAGCAGATCCAATATTTTATCCCGTCATGTTTGTTTTACAAAGCCTTCCTCTCCCCGCAGTGATTCCAGCTGGGCTCCAGAACATTTTTCTTTCTTTTTTTTTTTCGGTGATACTTTTAAAAGAGGAAATAAGCCGAAAGGCTGTTTTAGTGAGACGCTGAGGATCACGGGAGAAGCAGAGCGTGTCGCTTTCTTCCCTTCACTCTTTTGTTTTATTTTGCTACGCCAGGTCTGTGTTCTGATCTTTTCTCTCTTTTTTGTCTTAGAATAATATTGTGCTCTGCGGTGCGCTCAGAGGGCAGCGGTTTATTGGCAAAGACACCACAGCTGACCTCCGACTTGTGTTGTGAAAATCTGACCCAAATGACCACTCGGTAAATATTTGGTGTTGCTTTCCCGGGATGAACGGCCCAGATAATTCAGCCTAGATCTTCTACCTAACTGGCAGTCGACATAACTCTGTAATGTGGTGACGAGGTCAACAGTCCATGTGATAGTTGGTCTGGAAAAACCTCAAATTCACATCACTATTTTTTAGCTGCATACATACATACATACTTGTGTATATGTATATACATGGATAGAAATTGTCTATTTCCCTGCATGCATATTAGAACATTAACAGTGAATCTGACGGAGGCTTTTTTCTGGATTGCAGCCTTTATATCAGCCCCAGCAAAATTGACAGCAGATGTCCTAAACTAACACGGTGAATATATGTTTGTGTTTGCGCTGAACTCCTGACATAAGCGAGGGGGGAAGCTGATTTTTGTGTCTTTACGGCTTTAAGTCAACATTAATGCTTTTACACACGAGTAGCCGCTCGCTGCTTTTGGCAAAGTTCATGTCTGCGCTTACTGATGTTACTATACAAATGGTTCCTTTGTGTTTTGCTACTTTTTTCAGCAGTTTAAGTTGCAGTTCTGTGTGCGATGCTTTCTTTGGGATCCCGTGGACTGTTTGCTTCACTTTGGGCCAAAGTTCCAAGCAGCAAGTCGCATTTGCTAAATTTAAAAAGTGTTTGGCTCCAGCATTTCCAGGTGTGACTTTTGTTGACACAGCTGTCAGAGACAACAGATCGCTCAGGGTTGGAACCACCAACCACAGCAGACAAAAGAGTCTGTCTGCAGGCTGGTGGCGTTTACGACCGAGGCACGGACACCACGGAAGAAGACTTTCAGAACTTCATGAACTTGAGTGGGTCGTGGACAAAAATCTGATCATTTTAAATAAAAACTTTCTATAAATTGTTGCTGCTTTTGTAAAATCAATCGTCTGTCTGCAATAGTGAGATGATTTTTAAGCTTCTATGCAGTATTAATAATTCCTAAACATTAGTTCACTTATTTAATGTTAAATATAAAAACAATTGGGGTGCCTGTTTGCATTCTCGTTGCTGAGGAACTAAACTTGTTAACGGTTCCAAGTGAAAGAGTAATCGGTCAGGGCCAACACGCCGCTGTGACAGGTCTGAGGTCCTTACCAGCCCCTCCTCCCCAGGTCGCAGCGAGGTAACTGCCAGGTCATTGCCGCTCTCATCAAAGGCGTTGATGTCGATTCCCCAGTTGGTGTGGGGGTGCTTGAACCAGTTCTGCAACACGTGCTTAAAGTCAATGCTCTGCCAGTGGCCGACCCTGGAGTTGAGCTCGATCTTCAGGGAGCGGATGCGGATGTGCCGGCTGCCCTGCTCCGTGACCGGCTTCAGCCGCAAGATCTGCAGGTAGACGGTGGAGGTCTGCTGCAGAGGGCGCAGGTACACCCACAGCTGGGCCTTCAGCACCTTGGTGAACATCAGTTTGGGGCTGAACTTGAAGAAGCAGCAGCTGGGCTTGCCGTTCACCTGCACCAGCAGCTCCGCTGTGGACAGAAAGACAGTTTTATTTACAACACAGATCTATAGGTTACTCTTAGCTATGAGAGAATTACTCGTGGGTAAATTCTAGTGGTTATAGAAATAAAAATATTTAGGGTTAGAGCTGTTTTTCAAATCCATCAAAGTTGATGTTTAGTCTTTAACAGTCTGAATATAGTAATTAAATTCAACCATCTCACAGGGACATCCCACTGGTCTTTTAGACTGTTTTTCATGGATTTTCCTTCCGTCCAGACCCGATTTTGTGATACTAGCGAGGTAACTTTTCGCTTTATGAGACCAGAGATGAGCAGTTTGCAGTCGTTACTGTCGCCCGTAACTGCCGATTCTGTCTTTGCTTTGTTATTTAATCCTCCGCACGACATCCTGCATTTAAATTCGTGTTGGAAGTGTGCGGGAACACGATTTTCCAAAGGGTGCAATTAACAGCTGATTCCCTGACAGGAGGAAAGACGACCCCACGTGCAGCGACAGAGACGGCCGCATATTTAAACCGGCTGGGTTTCATAAAGTAATAAAATATTGAAAAGCGCCCGTCCCTGTCAGCAGCGCGAAGCCTCTTCTATGTCATACAAGCACATTTGTTCGCTTCATCCAGTCAGGTGGCCTTTGCGATTACATTAAGGTTGGACAAACAGATACATTTGCATATTAAAACAAGGATCAGTAAAGGTGGCCAGTGGCCAGATGGTAACCTCAGATTCCCCTGGGTCAGTCATAATAAAATGGTGTGTCCCTACATCACATCCAGCAGAATTAAAACATCTCTCTCTCTCTCTCATTTTTTTTAAGAGGCCAAACTTGTTTTCTGCGTGTGGATTAAAGGTTACGTCAAAGAACATAAGGCACCTCCTAAAATAGGCAGATTTATTCCTGTCGTGATCCCTTCAGCTCTGGTCTTTCGGTGATTTGCACCACATGTCAAATCTGCACACGCTTCATTTACATAGACCCCAATCTGATATAATGACGTCCAACCATTGCATTCACACATTCATTTCCATGTAAAGGCTTCATTTATTTACGGAAATTTATTCCGCATCTATCCGGCATAATAATGTGCCACTGGACTACAATGGCATATCCAATCTGCCGATTCTCTGAGAATGTTAAACAAACAGACATCGTTTTCTCCAGCCCGAATTTAGCAGATGTATTGTTGCTGCTCCATTAAAAAGAAAAAAGCCTGAAAAAAAACTGTATGGACCTGCCAATCATCGCTAAATCTGAGGTTGCTCAGGCGACCTGAAAATGCTTCCTGGGTCGAAAGGTTATTTGGCACCTCAGTCTAGTTAAGAAATGGGATCAGGGGTCAAAACCGTCAGCCTCTTTACATCTCAGGGCTGCTGGGGAGGGGCTGCCCAAATAGCCAGATTGAGCCTGAAGGTCAAGGTCAAGCCTGTGGCGATGGTAATATGTCTTTCTTCACAACGTGCCCTCTTTTTTTTCTAAGTCGCAGAACCATTTCAACTCTGTGAGACACAGCAGCCTCCCGTCAGCAGAGGCTAGTTTTTGTTGTTGTGATTAGGGAGGAGATTCAGGAGCCAGTGCTGAGAAAACACTGCTGTTGGGTTGTTTTTATTTACCACTAAACCAGCCTTGTAATTGAATTATCAGCATGCATCGGAGGTTATGAATTTGCGGATGTACAGACTCCAAACTCTCCGTTCAACCGGTCCGGAGCGAAAATTGAATAAGGGCCAAGCTAGGGACAGACGTGGCCCTTCAGCCTGAGTTTCCATGGACAGTCATTAGTGAGTGTAAATTATACAGTGTCTCACGCTGGACAAACAATATGTCAATGTTCCTTTTTGGTGGGTTTCTGGGGTCACAGCAATTAACGTGGGTGGTGTTGTGTTTGCTCATCAGCACAAAGTGGGAATGAATGATGCTGCAGTCTGCTTGGGGTTTACTTTTAATGACTCTTTTTGGTTGTTGTTTTGAATTCTTGAGGAAGGGCTGTGGACGCAATTGTTTTCCCAAATCTCTGCTTTTTGGTGAAATTCAGCCAAAAGCAAACAAACAACAAAACCAAAAAAGGGCTGCAGGGATGAATCGACGCGGAGAACCTTTCTCATGCAGCCGTAACGTGAGAGGTTCCCCGTTTAGATCCAGTTAGAACCCTGGTTATTAACCACACATGGGCAGCATATGAGCCACATCATGGGAAACAATGGCTGCATTGATAGGTGCAATCAATTTGCCCCTTTATAGATCCTATAAGTGCACAAGCAAAGAGCGCCACAGCCTGCGGTTTAATTGCGCCTCACTTCTTGGCACAAACGGGCGAGACTAGCTTGTAAAGATCAGAAAGGTAGGGGGACATTTAATCTAAAGCTAACGTTGCTTCTGTTGGTGTAACTCATTACTGATGGGTGATTACAGCGACTTGGCACGCTCTTTCTAAAGGCTAAATCTCCTGATCAGACAGCACGGGTCCTTGTTTTAACAGTCCTACAGTAAGTCGATGCTTTCAGCACCACCTGCTGGGCTTTCATGCAGCCATGCAGAAGACGGAAATGCATAAGTCTGTTCATTTCATCCAGTTTATCCAAAGTAAAACTTTTGTGTGTGTGGGCAGAGGCCGTATTTTATTAAAGAGGCTTTTGCTTTTCATCCGTATGTTTCCAGCCCACATCATTATTACAGCAGCTTATTTCCCTGCGGTATAATTGCAACATATGCAGCACATGAATTTTACTGCCAGCACGCAGCAAGCCTGCAGGTGGGCCCATCAAACATCTGGTGGACTCCTGGGGTACCTGTGTCCTACAGTTAGCCCACAGCTTCCTATGGGGAGACATATAGAATATAAGGGTTTCCACCACGCCATCTGTCCATTTTAATAAAACAGCAGCCCGTTTCAAAGTTAAACGCCTTTAATAATACCTGTAATCTTACTGGGGAGGGCAGGAGCACGGGGCTGTTTAACTGTAGAAAACAGATGGAGACTAAAGTTGGAGCTACACAATGAATGGTTAGCACATGTGAAGCTGCTTCTAGGCCGGCACAGTGAAATGGTGCTACGACCTGTTAAAACCAGCCTTAAAATTTCACGTTTACAGACAGCAGAAACAGTGAAGTTGCAGTTTCTCCTGTTTTCTGCAATACAGCATATTTTTACAGCAGTGTTTATGAATGGGGGCTGAAAATGATCACTTGTTTGGCAGCTAATTCAAGTTCTTACTCCAAGTGAGACAGCAGAATTGCCTTTTTTGCGCCTTTTCCGCAGCAGTTGTGTGCCTCACGTAAACGCCTGAAGCTCCAACGGTGTAAAAAGGTGGTCACTTATTGTTAATGTCCAAATGGATAATGCATGATGGTGTAAACCCAGATAGGAGTTTCATTTGCATATATATCTATATTTTCTTTTTGTAATGGGAAATGCAAATGTGCCATTTTGTGGTGAGTGTGTGTTTGGGAGCCTTCATGTTGAATAAATGTGACTTTAGGGTATCCCCACGCACCTCGGCATATTAATCATCGTGACACGTTCACGACCCTTCTAATAAGACAGGGGCCAGAGTGCACCCCCTCAAACATCCCATCCTACCCCAGCCGCACTCCCTCTTTGTCTCTTGGGCAGTCCCAAGGGATCGGAGAGGGTGTTGGGGGAGGCCAGGCTCGAGCTGGGGATGGAGAGGGGGGGTGTGTGTGTGTGTGTGTCAAGTTGGACCCCCTCATTCAGAAGCCCTCCCTTGGGATCAACGGCAGGCACAAGACTCCTATTAGGACTGAGCACAGTAGCCCCCCATGAGCAACAAAAGGCACCCCCCTAATGCTGCCTGTTTCATCCCACTAAACTCACACACACGGAAATGGAACTGAATATAAACACACAGCACAAACAAGCTCCAAACAGCAAAATGCCGGTTGCTTTCTTTTACTGTTGAACATATACGTGTGTGTTACAAGAAGAAGGTACACACAGGAGTTCCAGCAGGACGGAGGATGAAAGCAGCCAATGTGCAGCCGACTGCGATAAGGTGGACAGCTGGCCAGCAGCAATCGCGTTGGGTGCAGTGTGTGTGTGTGTGTGTGTGTGTGTGTGTGTGTGTGTGTATGCATCCACACACATTTGCGCATGTGCGCTTGTGTGTGTGCGTGAAATCAAAAGACAATGTTCTGCTCTATTTTTAAAAACTTTTTAAGAGAGGAAAAAAGATGTCTAATCTGCGCCACGGGGACCCAGCGGAGGGATTATGTGATTTTGGGTCGTTGCTGCTGTGATCAAACAGCAGCGGCTGCTGCTGAAATACCATCCAGATGCAGAGCAGCCTCACAGCCGAGGTGTCGCTTTTAAACTCTCCCTGACAGAAACTCTGATCTACAGCTGCTGCTGCTGCTGCTGCTGGCGCATTAACACGACACGTGCAAACGGTCCAATTTAGCAACGCTACACGTCATCACCTGAAGATGCGTGGTTACACTTGCAGAGCCACTTTCTAAATTTGAAGCAGAAGCCTGAAGAAAGGCAAGCCAGCGAAAGACAGTCAGGCTTATATGTTGTTTAGCACCTCATATGTGTCAACGAAATAATAAATATAGACCTGAGCTCCAATATGAATGTTGCTGTTGGAGGTTGGGAAGAGAAAAGAGCTGATTTAAGTAGTCATGGATTCGTTGTTGCACAAGTTTAAAGAAATAAAGCAAGGAAAGGAAAAGTTCCACCATTCAAAAATATCTTTGTCAAGAGTCTCAGCCAAGTTCTTCTGCACATGGAGCGCGGCCACTGTTCCACTGCTTTGATCGACACACGTCTATAATTCATTCATCCATTCATTACATCTATAATGAACTTTCCAGCGGGCAGAAATGCAACCACAGGCGATAAATACAACACAAATTGCTTGCTTTCTGGCGAAAAAGGAGCTTATTTCAATTTTTATGCAGATAATTGTGAGGCAAACTGCTATTAAATGTGCTCCTTTCCAACGGCGTCTCCATCGAGGGATGCCCCTTTATGCCCATGCAGCACTTTGGCTTGTTGAAACGCCGCTTCCATTTAATGAACTCTCCTATAAATTGAGCAGCTCCTCACACATGACCACACAGAGCCTGAACACATCCACCTACAATAATCCCCTCAATGATGTCCATTTTATCTTCTTGCTCCCTCCTCCTCCTCACTTATGTTCTTACACACAGCTTAATTACTGGTGTGAAGTAATTATTTCCTTTATTAGTGGGAAGAAACATCTGTTCTAGGTCTTTTTAATTGTACCTATAAAATCCTTCCATGATTTCTGCCCCTTTAGGATAGGCCTGGGCTGCCTGGGTTGGTCCCTGTGGGCTCACTCTTCTCTCCCCTCCACCCCTTCCTCACACCCGAAGCATGCGCTGAGATGCTAACTCGGTTACACGCTGTAAACACAAATGAAAAGAAGACACCTACCGGTGTTCACAAACAGGAATGAGGGGAGAGAGGCATTTCTGCTCGGACGGACATGCCGTTTTGTTTAAATCAGTACCACTTTTCTTGTAGGGTATATTTGGTGAAGCGTACATTAAATTCCAAAGCAAGTTATTCTAGAGCGCAAGAAGAAAAGACCGGCTGCAGGGATGGTACACGGGAGCGTGGGAATAGGGGAGGGAGGGTGGAAGGAGTGAGATTCCCGAGGCCCTGGGGAAATTTTGTCCCAGTATTAATAGACTTTGGACCCTTTGAAATTTTATTACCCATAAAGTTGACAGTATGTTGAGCAATTTCTACAGTCCTGCAAAGTTTCTTTCTTAAGTTTTTACTTCTTTCTAAACAAAGCAGCCAAGCTCCCAGCATCCAAACACTTCCAAATCCAAAGTTTATCTTTTGGACTCAGCCGATGGCAGCAACTACACCGAGAGAACAGGTGTCATCGTCAAACTGAGACCTCTGTGGAATAAATAAATCTATAAAAACCTCACATAGTCATCAACTTGCAGCAAACACTAGTCAGTAAGCTGCAGTCCAACTGCTGCTGCTGCTCTGTCCTTTTAGCGCTCTCCCTCTTAATTTTTATGGTTCCTGCACCTTCAGGAAATGACCCTTTTATAGGGTCAACACTATAAAAGACTTGTTTTTTTGTGGGAGTGGTTAGTAGATGTGTGTGTGTGTGTGTGTGTGTGTGTGTGTGTGATGGTGTGGTGGGGGATAGATGTTCAAGTTACTACCGGTTCGTCTTTTCTGCCAAAGAAAGAGACCCGATGAGGTTAATAGTCTCCTCTTCCAATATATCACATAGCTGTGAACTCTGTGACCCTTTTTGTCAATAGGAGAACTTTTCTCTGGAGTGTGTGTGTGATTGTGGGAGTGCGTGTGTATGTGTGCGTAGGTGTGTGAGCATCCTCGGATGGGTCTACGCATGTGTGCACATGAAGAAATGTCTAAATTTTGCATGCATCTGTGTAGATGTTTGAATTTTATGTGCCCAAGAGTTGTGTAAGCATGTACTTGAACTGAATGTGCCTCGTCTTAACGAGATTACGTAATAATACCAGTATAGCACTTTAACGTTGGCCTACACACAGTCATGACAGCAGGAAACACAAGGAGAAAAAGGTTTAGCCAGGAACAGTAGCTGAGTTGTTGCTTCACTCTGTTCTTTGCGGGGAAACATGGTTTTCGTAGCCACGTAGGGGTGCTGAATCAAATTTTAATAAATCTTACAGGCCAGATATAAAATGCACTTTATAAGACGCAAACTACAACAGGTGATGCAGCTGAGTGTTTAGAGTTAAACCGCTGCCAGAACAGCACAAGAAGGGAGGAGCAGCTCCTGCCCTAAATGTCTTGCACAGGTGACAAATGGGGAAAGAGTGAGGTCAAATCCTCCCCTGACCACGGGCAAAACAAACTGCAGTCCAAAATGCACTTTGCACGCAAGCTAATGCACAACGACACACATAAATCAATCAGCACGCATGCGGTTTAGCAGATATGTTAATGCAAACAGATTGGGTAACAGTCAAGTGTTTGTGGCTCATGACCCCGATAACCTGCTAAACTGTGTCATTCTCTATGCATGAACAGCCTGCAGAGTGCAGATCTGCAAAACCTACAGTACGGAGGGAGACGTTTCAGTGCCGCACTATGATATAAATAGCTGTACTTTGCCATGAAATTTCATAGTAATTAGAAGCCAGGAAGCATGGACCCTCTCAACCCCCACTGCGGCACCCACGTACCTTGAGCGAATACTAAGAAGCAACTCTGGCACGGGTCCAGTTCAGTATGTACTGTGTGAACCCACATGGCCCATCAAAGGCAGCGTGCACGACCATGAAAGGGTGATTGGGTTCGAGGTGAGCGGGGAATAGTGTTTGAAGTCCTCCTTCTATCAGGGAGACAGAAAAAGGCACTTTTAATCCTGTGGGATCACTAAGGTGCCACAGGCAAAGAGATGCACTCATTCTCCTCGTTCTCTCAACTCTTCCATGAGGACTGGAGGAGAGGAGGAGAAGAAAAAACCAGAGGAGAGAGGAGTCTAAACGGGGAGGAAGGTGGGGGTGGAGGAAGAAAGAACTGCAACTGATGTAAAAAAAAAAAAAGTGTAGAGAACAGAGGGAACATGACGGACCCATCACCGGGGCCGTCCGTCGGGTCCTTCAGCCGCAATTATGCAGCACTGCGCACGCTGGCGTCCTGCAGTTCTGTGCTCGGAAGAGTGCGACAGTGCAAAACAAACGGAAGCACAAATTCATCAACATCTTCCAAGAGCCGTGTGCATGCGTGTGTGTGTGTGTGTGTGTGCAATCACCAACAGTATTTACAGATGGCGATGACTAATCTACGCAGAGAACCACAAGCAAGTCACTATAGAAACCTTTGTGTATGCGTGAGTGTGTGTGTGTGTGTGTGTGTGTGTGTGTGTGTGTGTGTGTGAGAGTGAGTGATAAAATAAAAAGCTGAGGAAGCTGCTGTGTGCAACAATCAGTGAAAGGCATTACAATGCTGTTGACTGTCACATAAAGTTAAATGGTTTACAATTACATAATAAACGCTTTAAGACTCATCCTCATATCACCAGTGAGAAGAAGCATAGATAGATAGATAGATAGATAGATAGATAGATAGGTAGATAGATAGATAGATACGTAGATAGATAGATAGATAGACAGACAGACAGATAGATACGTAGATAGATAGATAGATAGATAGATAGATAGATAGATAGATAGATAGATAGATAGATAGATAGATAGATAGATAGATAGATAGAAGTATCACTCGGCACAAAAGCAGTAAAAGGGAAACATTATTTGGAGTGTTCCACCCGCCTTGTGTCGAATATATTACATGTGTAAATGTTGTTGAACCCCTCGATTCGCCAGGAAAAGGTCACACACTCCCCTCGACCCTAAGTGATTCTCTGTCTTTGTGTACTCGTGGTGAAGGGGGGAAAAAGAAAAAAAAAAAAAAAACGAGCTGCACCCATAAAGTTCGCATTTAAAAGGCAAGTGTGGCCGAGGGGGGGCCTCCGCGTGAGGGGAACAATAGCAGCTTTTTGGACACACTTTTTCTCACTGCGATGAACAGCAGGGAAACCGGTAGAGCCGCCTATAAAAGACCGATAGAGCACAGCTGCCAGGGTTCAACAGTAATTTTATAAAATGTCTCCAAGGGGCCTGCCTGCACTTTATCTGGATTTATGGGAAAGTATGAGACGGAGAGCAAATTGTTAGGGGGCCATCATCGGGGAGGAGGGGGAGGTCTCGACGGGGTTGTACCGCCAGTGTTTAGGCCTTTTATTAAACTCTAATCTGATGCAAAGATGACGATTTGAATCTTGACGGCAGGTGGACTGAGGAGCTCGGCAGCTCAGCTTCATGTCCCAACCTCGTCATCATCATCATCACCATCATCATTGTCATCATTGTCATCATCATTGTCATCATCACATGGTGAAAACTAGCTCATTAGACCATACTGGAGGTGTCCCCCTACGCCCTCCTGCTCTCAGTATTGATCTCTCTGGTTCATGTGATTTCTTGTCTGTATGACATCGGGGGCCAACAGTTGACAAACACCGGGGTGAAGGTGTCAGTCCCCTCCAGGTACACAGAGTGGATCCCCACATTTCAACAAAATGAGCTGAGACAGGCGCGCCGGGGCCGCTGGAGCCACTTTGCGCACGACGCATCTGGAGAGAGTTTTGTTAGGTCGTAAACTGCTACTCACGCTCCGAGGCCATGGTGATCACAGACTCCGTGGTGGCGTGGTACTCATCCTCCTCCATAAACTCATCTTGGGACCACGCGTCTCCTTGGAAGTCGTGATGATCCAGGAGCTGCTGCAGAGGAGGCGCTTTGGGCAGCAGTTGGTTGACCACTTCCCGGCTGATATTGGGCGCCTGCTTCAGGCGCAGCTTGCTCAGGATCTGCGACTTGATAGTCTCCAATCTTAGCACTTTGCTCTGCTCCCTCCAGACGCAGGCGGAGCACTCGTGGGAACCGGCATCCTCGTCCAGCAGGGACAACCCGGAATCCGTGGGCGTCTCGCTGGCAGAGGGCAGCAGCAGATTGGGCTCATCGCTCCCCGACTGACCCAGGGAAACGAGCACCGTCAAGCACAGGAAGAAGTTGTACCTCGGCATAATGATGCGTAAACACCAGAGAATGCAACTTTTTTTCTTATCCCCTTCTTGTCTTTTTACCGGTTCAGCGCGTTATATTCCTCCGACGTGCGTCGCTCCTCGCTTTAGCCCACAAATGGCAGGAATCAGCGCATCTAATCCAACACGGTCGCCTCCCGAAGTTGTGGCAGGTTTTTCACTCAATGTTGTGGGAAAACAAAACAAAACAAAGTTCCGGCGTTTCTCGTACGGATTCTGTTGATTGAAAGTTAAGTTACTTGTCTGCCGGATGCATTGTTCGCCCACATGCGGTAATAATGACAGATCGGGGGGTCTTCTGTGCAATTTAGTCCATGGAGGTGTGCGGATGTTCAGAAGTGTCACTGAAAAATGTGCAAGTGCGGTCAAAAATGGGGCTCTTTATATATCTGAGCTGCCCGGTGTCGTAATCCATCTCCATTGGCTAGGATTGCAACAAAAGGCTTTTAGGTCTGTCACCAAGTCAAGAGAGAGCGTGCACAGGGCGGGTGCGCGCACTGTCATAAGGCTAGAAGCGTTTTTACAGTGCGCGATTCTCATTAATTATGGTGATTACGTAAACTGGGGCTGACTTAGACTCTTGTTATTAACGGTTTTATCATGTGGGCATTTAAAAGACGGCTGCAAAGCATTTCCCTAATCTTTCACGAGATAATCTCCACAAATAGGCACAATTAACACAAAATGAAGTTCCGTGCGCACCAGAAAGCCTAAAGTTAGACATGTTCAACGTTAAAAAACGACTTTTTGTTACAAACCAAGGGCAAATTAAGCCACAAAGTAATTTTTAAAAAGGGTTATTTTATGTTTCACCTTTAGTCTAAATCCCCACAGAATGGTTGCAGCATGTGGATTATAAATTTATAGGCAATAAAAGTTTTTTAACTGTGTGGCTTTTTTCTCCATGTGCAAATCATATTTGTCTAATATCAAATATTTGCCGCACGCTTGTTAGGTCACTGAATAAGCGTGTGTTTGACTGACGTATGAAAGTTTAAAAAATACACAGATGCAACTATTTGTGGCCAAATTTGAGCTTAGAAAAGTTTGATTTTTCTAAGGAGAGACCCGCTGCCGTGCTCACCGGCCCCTTACTGCCACCTGCTGGACGCAGACGTGTTTGCGGCCTCAGGCGGCCGCTCGCTGCGTCGCTGCCCCGGCTCCTCTGGCAATCTCAGTACAAGACACTGGTATTTACTGATATTTACAGCCTTTTACGTCCACCGGCGTGCTTGCAATGCATCACAACAAAAGTGACAACAATGGAAGTATCTGTTGTTTTGGACAAATCTATTCTGCGTGCACAAAAACTGCGTTTGTTGTTCTTTACCTAATTTTCCTTGGCTGCTAATGCCTAAACTTTTTTTTTTGATAAAAAATACTTTTTGAATCATCACAATTTTTTAAAAAAGAGAGATAAACTGGCCTTAGTACGCAGAATTCAACAGTGTCCAACATGCGTAATTGCGCAAAGGACAAATGACGTGAAAATAAACGTATTTTTTTTAATGCTTTTTGGCTTTTTTTACCTTTGTGCACCTACGTGAAATTAATGAATCTTGTGTTTTGACACACACAAATTTTGTGTGCGTGTGTGTGTGAGAGAGAGAGAGAGGGGGTGGGGGGGGAGAAGAGCGAGTCGAGCTGGTTTTGGACCCTTTGGCTTTCCGTAGCTGCAGCCTGGGCGTCGCTGCCGCTGCGTAGGAGACCGACGCTGCACCCAAAGGATCCGAGGGTGGCTCCTACACAAGCCAGAAGTCGATATAAAACACCAAAAATGCTTTCAGTCACCGTGGACAACAGTTCGCCGAGAAAGCGAACGTTATCTCGGGGAATAAGCGAAGACGAATCCCTCCGAAACATCATAAAAGAGGTGAGCGGAGAAATTAGCCTAGCTGTTTCTAAGAGGCTAAAGCTAAGCGTATCTTTGCCGACACACAGACTTCGATAAACAATAAATGTTCGCGACCGTCGGAGGGAGATGTGTGTCGAGCTGAAAGAGCAGCCAAACTTGAAGCATTCGGACGGTAGCTGCGTTTCCCCACTGACCAGCGCTGCTTGTCCCGGCAGAGCGAGAGCTCCTCCCGGCGGCTGACCCGCAGCGAGAGCCGGACGGGGACCCTGAGGAGGACCGGCGGCAGCCAGGTAGGGGCCCCTCCACCGGGGCATCCGCAGCCCGCACACCTGGGTCCGTCCCTGACGGTCCCGAACCTCACTGGAACAGCTGCTTCATCTTTGTTTGACTGTTTTCTAGCACCAGTGTGTTAGGATGATTACACAATAAGCCATTATCGCCACAGCTCCCATCAGCAGGTCTTTCTTTCAGCAATATTTGCTCAGCACCGAACCCCGGCTGGGTCTAGGGTTCCAGACAGCGTCGACACAACCTGAGCCGCTTTCAGATTTCGACAGCCTGGTTTCGCCTCGTCTGTCAGATTTGTATGTTGTGACAAGGTTGTAGACAAGGTTCCATACTTTTGTGTGTGACTCACTGTGTTTAGTAAAGATTAACTCAGGAAAAACAGACGGGTTAAATAACACCTCAGCTTTCTTCTCCTTTTCAAAACACATTGAAATCTGGTTTTTTTCCTTCACCAGTCGGAACAGGACCTCTTCATGGGGCTCCCAGAAATGGTGAGTGTTTCCTCCTGTTGTTAATGTCCTGAAAATTCCTCAAAAGTCCAGTTAAAATCCCCACACGACAGCGCGTTCTCTGCGGGGACGCATATATCTGCTCCCATATGGAGAGCTTGTCAGGCTTCCCGATGCAGCCTCCCACCCGCGTGCGCGCTGCCATTGGCGGCCCACGTTGATTTAAGCTTCTGCTTGTGGCCTAGCTGGAGCTGCAGGCCAGCCATGACGAGGTGGTGCAGGAGTTGCGTGGGCTGGAGGTGGAGCGAGAAGCCCTTTTGTTCCAGGTGGACGTCCTGCAGGACACTCTGGAGAGCGTGGAGGAGCTGCTGGCCGAAGCTCAGAGGGACGCCGGACAGGCCAGCCTGGTGCGTTTTCCTCGTTGTTTTAGTTTTAAAAAACCAAATTCACAGGGCTGGAACCTAAAGGCTGGACGATAATCCTCACCTTTTCTAAAGACGAGTAAGGACACACTTGAGTGTGACACCGTTTCTGCGTTTGTAGGCGCTGGAGCAGGAGAGGGAGGCCAAGAGAAAGCTGGAGAGCAGGGTCTGCTCTCTGATGCAAGAGGTGGAGAGATTAAAGGAGGTACGCCAAGAAACATCATTACGTAACAGCAGAGAGGCACTCGGATTTTGAATTAATGTAGAAAGATGGGGGGAAAGCTCAGGAAACGTGTTATGTAACACTAACGTCGTCACTATTTTGAAGACCTGAGTTGGTCAACGGAGTCCATGAAAAAGGATATATTGATATTTCTTTAGCGTCTCTGAGTCAGAACTTCAGTAAGATTCATGTTATTCACCCAAACGGGAGCAAAACAGAGCTTAGTTCCTGATTAGAGCTTCTGCTCTTCTCATCAGGGGAGAACTAACGAGCGTCCAGCTCCGGCGAACCAGGGCGGGGCCGTCGCCGAGGCGACGCAGCCTGGCAGCGCCAGAGTGTCTGCGCTCCAGCCAGAGGAGGGCGAGGAGGGAAACGTCCTCGCCAGGCTGCGGAGGATGGTGAGCAAACCCCTGATCCACGTCCCCTCTCTGGCGCTGGACAACCCTCTCGCCGTGGACGGCGTCCTGCGGAGGCCTTGCGAGCACGAGGCAGAGGAGAGACGGGACGCCTCGCCGGACCGGAACGACACGGACAGCCTCAGCGCCTACGAAGACGCGTCCGCAGAGACTCCGGAGCGGGACGAGCTGTTCCCGGGCACGGCGGAGACAGAGCTGCCCCGCGACCCGGAGGGTTCAGCCCAGGTCGGCGAAGACCAGAACCAGGAGCCAAAAGCAGGCGAACAGTGCGTAGTGTCTTAAAAAATGGTTGCCTGAATCCCTGATATGGTCTTTTAGTGTCTTTTACAAAAAAAAAAAAATGGGCCAAGAGCTCAGTCGATCACTGGGGTCCGGCTGAGCAGCTGTTCTGTAGTTAGGAGGAGCTTCGGTTTTAGCTTCGTCAGTGAGCTGAAATTCTACTCTACTCACACTGAACGCCAACACGTTCTTTTTTTAACCTCTTCTTTTTTAAATATTTTCAAAGCAGACTTGCTTTGAAAAAATGGTCCGAGTTCATTTTGCTGTAAACGGCTGCCAGTTTGGAGGATTTTAAGGTTGACAAAACACAGGCAGCCGTCTCTGTTTGGGCTTCTGGCCCGGCCTGAAGCCTCTATCTGCTGATTCTCTCTCTCTCTCTCTCTCTCTCTCTCTCTCTCGCCGCTCCAGCCGTCCTCATCCAGGCTTCCCGACGTTCCGGCCGTTGTCGGTAGGATTACCAGATGCTGGGATTCTAAACGGTCAAACGTTATCTTGCCTTGCTGATCTTCACAGCTATTTTTTAAATGCCAAAATGACCCTTTATTTCCGTTTGACTCTGAACTTAGAGGTTTTCTTCTGCTTGCATATGCACTTTAAAGGTGTAACCTAGGTACATATTCTCTCCAGAACCAAACAAGGTCTAGGCTGACTTTCAACGGGCTGTTTCTGCCTGCCTGTTTGGGGATGCTGTATGTTTGCACATCTGCACTGAGTCTTACAGATGCTGGATGTCTCTCGTTGCTGTAGAAACTTCGTAGAGTCATTTTTGATGTTCCTTTTTGGAGAAACGTAGGTCCTTTTACCTTGTTTGCATGAGCACCTAAGAATGTACATTATTCTAATTGTTATTATTACCCAAGGTTTTCTGAAATTTACATATTTTTGCACGCAAGATTTTAGAGCATAATGTTAAATGCAATATTCAGCTATTTACTGCATATTTAGTTTGGAAGGGATATTCAAATCTAGTCTAATTGGAAGAGCTTTGCACTCTCCTGTGGTTGATCCCAGCATCGTCCCCCAGTGGTTACAGGGTTTTAGGGGGACGTAAAGGCCTTGTTACCTGTTGCTCTGTCCGTTACCTGGCCACAGCGCACAAGCAGCTAGGCTGAAGTGTGTCTTTTTGTTTTTTATTTCTTCAGAAATGATCACATCAGCTGTTACTGCTACTGTATTTATGATTTTTTTAGTACTTCACTGCAAAGCGGTACGTTTTTCTACCTGGTACGTTTTTAATGTCCTTTTTAGATTTCTGTCAGGTCAAGAATATATTTTCTCCTTTTTTTGTCACATATCTGTAAAGTTATTTACCTGTTTGCACATTGTGATGCCTCGGCAGCTTAGCAAAGCCAACAAAATGATGTTATGACTGTTTTCTTGATGAGTCTTAATGCGGCTTAACATCGTTGACGTGTTCTGATGAAAAGAGAATAAAACCACTTTCCACTTGTGAAAACATTCCAAACATATCAGAATAAAAGAAATGAATCCCGCTTGATTTTTTTTTTTAATTCTTTTTTACTTACATTTTCAAACACTTAGAGCTGCACTTGTAATGCCGTTAAGATACACTTAGATACATTTTAATAACTACTTGGATACAAAAACCAGTGATTGAAATGACGGAAAAAAATGTGTTTCATGTTGTTGTGTTGTTTCTCCAGCAGATGGCAAGAAAACGTGGAACTGACTTCAGTGTTTTATTACACAAATTCCCCCTTTTCTAAATCTAAATTAATTGAAACAATATTTTCCATCATTTAAAAGGTACCCAAATTCTCTTGGAATCAATCAGAATTATAAACCAAATTAACTGTGCCAGCGGTGCGGTGGTGAAAGTCAAAACATGCCCTTCTCTTTCTTCATGTTCAGCTGTTTCCACCCCGGCAGGCCAGCAAACTCGTCCTTGGTCATCCCAAAAATGCTGCAAAAGTCTGAGTCAGAGAGATATTTCTGCAAACACAGAGAGAAAAATGTAGGATTTGGCTTAGAGTTGAAAAAAAATCCGTAAAGTGGACAAACAAACCTCTTTTTGGGTGGGGTCAACACCGTCAGGCAGTTCACTGGCCGATTTGTGGATCAGCTCTTTGGGTTGGAAAAGCTGGTGCATTTTCTCACTTTTCCCACATTCCTGCTGCTGAGAGGTCACGACGGCGTTAGCTGACAGAGTTTATGTCCCCTAAATGTCTGAGACGTCACATACGTACAGGTGTAACACAGACAGGAGAGGCCTCGCCTCCCAGCTCCTTCTTCAGCTCCTCGTAGCTCTTTCCCCCCTAAAGAAGCACATTTCTTGGTATATTTCCGCACATTCTTCATATTCAGCATTAAAATGCTCACACTCCACTTGGTGGCGTCCCAGGCCAGGAACCACCCCGTGAAGGTGGGGGGCTCAAAGCCCTGCTTTGTCAGGACGATGGGGGTGTCCGGGTCCCTGGCCCCAGGGTGGGTGCGCAGGTACTCCTGGCATGTAATCAGGGATTCTTTGCGTTCCACCTCGTTGGCTTCCTTACCGATCCAGATAAAGACCTGGATGCAACAACAAGAGTCAGATTACCGGGTCCCGGGCAGATTTTGATGCGCAGCCCGTGATGATCCACTTCCCTCCATACCTGATCCCATGTGTCGAGCAACATGACGTCGTCCTCGCTGAGGTCGTCCTGAGTGAAGTGGGTCACCTCCGTGACGATGAAGCGACCCGTCTTGTTGGAGCATTCAAACAGGCGCGGCTGATGGTCCAGAACGGCCTGCTGCAACCTGAGATTGGACCGGCCCTTCACCGTCACCGTGTTTGAATGTGGCCAGGCTAGCGTGTGTGGCTCTCACCTCTTGGAACTGGCGTAGGCAGCTTTTCCTCCCAGTAACTCCCAGAACTCAAAGGGCTCCTGACCCTCGGCGACAATCTCCTCAGGGCCGTTCCGGCCGATGGCAGAGCTGACCTCCTTCGCCATGGCCCGCTCGTCCCCACTGGAGCCCTGGGAACAAAGACAGGCACCCTCGAGTGTGAGGACATGTTTGCTTCATCCGTATCCATTTGCTTACCTTGCCACACCACAGGTAAACTCCAGTTTGGCTCTTGAGCAAAAACACGTCGCTGGAGTTTAGAGAGGTGGCCAGCGCCGGAACCTCAATGGTTTTTGTGTTAAATTGGTCAAAACCGTGGACTTGGAATAGCCGGATTGGTGGTTCCGGATCAGCTGCTGACTCTTTTCTAGATGTCCCCCCCTAAACAGAACGAAACAAGAAAAAAATGAAGTCAATGAATTGATAATAACTTTGAAAAGTGGGGAAAACCGCTGTGAGTAATAAATGTCACACCTCAAATACCACCATTTTACCCTTGAAAATGGCCATGAAGTGCCTGGGTTCTTTTCCCATTGTGACTCGGACTTGGACCGGTTCGCCACCATATTTCTGATCCAAGGTCACCGCCTGAAATGCAGAAGCTGCCACTTCATCTTGCGTCGCATGTCGTCCCTGAAACAAGAGTTCACGTCTCCCAGAGCTCAATTATTTATAAAAATGGCAGCGATAAATGTATTTATTTATTTATCTATTTATTTTAGCTTACCTGCCAAATGTAGAGCACGTAAGATTTCCTGTTGTTAACCAGGTAGGTGTAGAGAACGAGGTAGCAGTCCCCTCCGTAGAAGTACCCCAAGCATCCGGGGTCCACCGGGACCAGCTCCAGATTCTCAATCCTCCACACCTGAAAGTGATGCAGAATGTGGGTTTTGGAGGATTCTAGCTCTTTAGTACGGTAAAAGGGAAGGTTTAGGTGATCCATGCCTCCACTTGGCCTGTGCCATCATCCACCATTCGCTCCTGAGCAGCAACCTCCGGCATCACATGCATGGAGGAGGCATCGAACTTGCCCTGCGTGATGTGAGCTAGGGCAAAGGTTTTCAGACAAAGAATATAGATTTTACTTTAAAATCCCTCTCCATCCACCAGCTCTTTTTATTTCTTGGTGAAGGTGGAAGCGCACGTACCCACTTTCCCTCTTGTGTGCACCTTGCCCAGGCCTTGTGTCTGGTCCTTCACAGTCCACACCTGGAACAGCTGTTTGAAGAGAGCGGACTCGGCCCCGTCGTTCACCGTCTCCACGTTGGTTGTGACAGGGTAGTTTTTCACGCTGATGAACTCCTGTGAAAAGGATCCGACTAATAAAAAACAGATTCACTCATGCAAATTCGTGCGAAGGGCTTCCTCACCAGGGCTCTGGCCATCGCAGCCTGCCTTTCCGCTTTGCTCGCCTTCTTCCCTTTCCACACAAAGATCTTTGTTCCTCCCTGATCCAGGAGATAGCAGTCCTACATACAACATCACATTTGACATCAACAACCCCTGAAATGACTGAAGCTTCCTTGTGTGAATTGTTTTATTGTTGGGTAAATGTCTAACAAACGTTGTGATCGAGGAGATCCTGCGTCAGCGGCCTGACGGCCACTTCCACCACTTTGATCTGCCCGTCAGCATCTGACACGCTGTCAGAAGAACGTACAAGTGAGAAACAAAAAGCATCTGGCTAACAGGTGAACCAAGCCTGAGGTCAGAGGGGGCAGCTCACTGGTAAAGCATCAGATTTGACTTCTGCTCCTGGTCAAAGGTCTCATCCGGAGGACCGTCCATCAGGTCGAAGGTCCTCACGCCGAGGACGCCGTTCAGCATCTCCATGCTCTGAGGGGAGCTGCTCTCTGCCTCGCCCTCCACCACTCTGACCTCCGCCCGCCCTCCTCTCTCTCTGTCTCGGATGTCTTTGGCCAGCAGCATGCCCTGCCATCCCGGTGTGACACAAAGGTGAGAGCTACACGTAAACCAGACTCTAAGTCCAAAACCAGCCTGGATCATCGGAATCAGTGGGAATCACCAGAGAAAACCCAGCACTTTCACGTGTCCCGAGGGTATGTGACCTTTGACCTTTAGGTCAACTGTCCCACCTTGAGCCTTTCCTGTTGGTTGCTCTTGGGGCCGTTCCACTGGACGATGCTTTTCCCCATGTCCATCAAGAACACGTCGCCCAGGTTGAAGCTCATCCAGCTCACCTCCACCTGAAGCACACCAGAAGACAAAGCTCTCCCCTCTGCCCACTCACAACCCCTGACCTTTGAACCCTGCGTGGCACCTCCGCCGCGACCACTCGTTTCTTCCCCTTGACGTGCAGCAGCCTCCTCACGTCGTAGGCGTTGGTCTCGACGTGCCTCATGCCTGAGGCCACGCCGCCTTTCTTGTATATGATCCCCTGTTTGAAGTAGCCCCTGAAGGTGTCAGACTCGTGGTTCTGGACCTCCCGGTGCTGCACCGGAGCGCATCCCAGGAACTCGTCCAGCTGGATGGCGTAAACGGCGGCGGCTCCCTGTTCGTCCTGAGTGGACCTGGAGCCGATCCAGTAGTGGATGTCGTAGCTCAGGGAGCTGCTCACCTTCTGAGTCTGGAAATAAAAAAAACCAACACAGGAGTGGAAAAACACAGCCCAAATGGAAAAAAAAAGCCTCTGGGACCACAGTGATCCAGTGTTCATCTTCTCAGACGTACAGACAGAAGTATGTAGCAGTCACCCTCGTAAAAGTTTCCGTACCACTTCTCAGGCACTTGTACCAGATCCATTTTCTGTTACACAGAGGAGAGGGTGTCTATTAAATTTCCACCCAAAAACCACAGATTTTGCCTTTTTAGGGAGCATTTTTCCCCCTAACATGAAAGCAAAAAGAGTCAGCGTTTGTAATCAGATTACCTCAATTCTCCAGATTACAATCCCAGACCTGTGGGTTACAGCTCTGAACGTGTGCTCCATCGCCTGTTTCCTCTGTAACAACAACAAAAAAGAGATCGGAACATCAAAACACAGTTTTTGTGTCCTCTGATCTTTTTTTTCTTTTTCAGCCTACACCATCACCTACGGCAGCGTATCTGTCGACTTTCGGGATTTGTCTGATTTTGCGTCTGACTCCTCCAATCCCCGTCTCCCCCCTGGCGTGAGATGAATTTGCCTCCGTTTTGCATGTTTCAGGTATGTCGGTGCTGCTCTGCCCAATGACGGAGGAGGACCCAGTCCCGTCCTGTCCAGCAGGCAAATGTGTTTAAAAGAGAAAAAAGAATTGACTCATATTCAAATGTTCTCATACACAAATATCCCCGCCACACAGTGTGTGGTCTCTTCAAACATTGGATCAAAACATTTCATCATCAATCATTCCGAGGCATTTTTTCCTTCTCTTTTTCTTCTAAATGTCCTCACGTGCACCCGGATGTCTGATTTTGTCTCTTTTTAGCCAGGTTTGGGGGAGTCAGGTGAAAGGTTAGCAGAAAGCTCACACCCCCGAGGCCTCCGTGTGCAGCAGATGTGTCTGGCTCCTCCCAGACAGCTTAGTAAAACATTCCAGCCCACCTCTGGGGATCTGCTGGCTGCAACCGCGCACTCTCGCTCTCAGCTCCGGACACACACTTTTTTTTTTCTTTGCAGGAGCCGAAAAAAGGCTGAAAAATGAGGGGGCTCCTCGTCTTGGCTACGTTGGCCTGCTTCGCCGCCGCGCAGCACCAAGCGCTCATTGACTACCTGGAGCAGCGGCTGCTCGCCATAGAGGTAAGACCCTGGCTTTCTGCTCCCTGCCGGAGCCCCGAGTTCCAGAATCCAGGAGAGAAAATAAGGGAATCTTCTCTGGGACTCGGCATGGGCACTGGAATGCAGATGTAGGCAATGCATGAAAAGTTCGACGGAGATCTGAAAATAAACTTCTCACCTCTGTCAAGGGAGAGAAAAAAAACCCAGCTGGTAGATTTTACTTAACTAGCTGATCTCCGGCATGTCTGGAAACAGATTGGGTCCATTTGAGTTCAGAACTCAGGCTCTCGGGTCTTTACCTGTGCGGAAAATGGCATTTCCTGACGCTCCTCCGCAGCGAGGGGAGCAGAGGTCGCGGCCTGGGACAGGCTGAGCCGGCTGGATTTGGTGTTTGGCTTGAGGACGTTCTGTGTGTGGGCTGAACGCGGTGGATGGTCAGAGAAATCTCCCAGTGATTATCCTGTCTGGTCCCAGGGCCTATTTTCAGAGGATGTGAAATTAAATCTTTTTCTGAGCCTTTTTTGTTTTGTATGGCTGCATTCTCAGCAAAATAGGCGGTGAAGGGAGCGCCAGCAGGTGAGCCGAGTGCAGACCTTGAGTTTGACCCGTCTCTCCTCAGGGACGCATCACCCTGTGGCACGAACAGACGGCCCGCTACGCCTCCGAGCTGCGGGACCTGAAGCTGCAGATGCTGTCCCAGCTGGAGAACCTGGACAAGGAGAAGGAGGCGCTGAGGACCAGTCTGGATGGCGTGGGGACCAGGGTGGACCGGGTGGAGCGCGAGCTGGACTACCTGGAGACTCAGAACGGCGTCCAGCCCTGCGTGGACGTGGACGACAAGCTGATCGAGCAGCAGGTGACGCTGGTGCAGGAGAAGCAGAAGGCCAAGTACATCCGGCTGTCAGGTGAGACACCAACAGGCCCGTTTCTCCAACGGGTGCGTCTGGGCGGGGTGGGAAGCGGTACTTCCTGACCTTTTCCGCTCTGCAGACTGCAGCGACATGATCTCCAGCATCAAAGCCATGAAGATCCTGAAGCGGGTCGGCGGGCCGAAGGGCATGTGGACCAAAGACGTGGGCCAGGGCTCCGGGAAGGTCTACGTCTTTAACGGGACGGACGAAGATACCGTCTACCAGTTTTCCTCTGCGCAGGACTTCACCCGCTCGCCGGGGACGTCTCTGTCCACGGGCGTGAAGCTGCCGTTGGCCTGGAGGGGAACCGGCCACGTGGTCTACAACAACCACCTGTACTACCTCAGCCAGGCGGAGGAAATACAGGTCATCAAATACAACATCGCCAACGGCTCCGTGACCGACGCCGCCGTCTTCCCAGCCCAGGACCATGTGCCAGTGTACAGCCTGAACCCCGAGACCATGATGGACCTGGCTGTGGACGAGGAAGGCCTGTGGGTGGTTTACGCCACGCAGCAGAACGAGAGGCACATCTCTCTGGCCAAAATGGACGCCGCGTCGCTGGGCATCGAGCAGATGTGGGACACCAACTGCCCCAGGGAGAATGCCGAGGCGGCGTTTGTCATCTGCGGCACGCTGTACGTGGCGTACAACACCCGGCAGCCGGGGCGCTCCCGCATCCAGTGCGTCTTTGACGTCAACGGCATGGTGAGCAACGAAGAGGCGCCGCTGGTTTACTTCCCCAAGCGCTACGGAGCCCATTCCAGCCTGAAGTACAACCCCCAGGAGCAGCTGCTGTACGCCTGGGACGACGGCTACCAGATCCTCTACAAGCTGGTCCTGAAGAAGAAACAGGAAATCTGAGGCAAAACGTTGTATTTTAGATCACCGTGGATCACTTTAACTGCATGATTTAGCGTCGCCTATCTCTGATGTCATTTTCTTTTCTTGCACTTTTTCTTGTACTGGTTCAGCCAACATTTGTAATCAAAAGAAGAGTCACTTATCAGGTTGTTTGTCAGCCATGTCAGATATTTAATTACAGTGAAAGCCTTTGCTGGCCTCCACCAACACTCCCGTTCTTCTCCTGGTGCTCCACAAGGCGGATTTGATGACTTGACCTTGAACTCGGCGTGGTGGGCGGCTGCAGCTGCAGCCGCTTTCAGCATTTGGATGGTTTGCTTTCCCAGATTTCACCTCCCACTGGAGCAAAAACTGCCCATCTGGAATGGACCGAGATGCAGCAACGGTGGCATCTGACTCAGAAGGAAACTAGGTTTTTGATGATATTAAAAATGAGAAGTTCTTCTTATTTACAACCATCCAAATGTGTATTTCTAATCTTATCAGCTGTTGTTTTAACCCTCATGGTCAGGTTGAATTTGACACAGATTTCCTTTAGAGAAATCAAAGACAAAGGTGTAAGGTTAGAGCTTTTGCCTGTTTCTAATACTCCAGTGTGATCAGGTGGTGCTGGACAAAAACTAGCACTTTAAGTTCAAATAAACTTTGTTACCACAGAAGGATCTTTTCATGTAGTTCTCATTGCAAATCAATTGACATTTCTCTTCATGATTTCTCTTCATAAAGCCAGATACTAAAGGACTGGGCCAATTTAACGACACAATAAGATATTTATTTTCTGTTCTGCATTCCAACTTTTGACAGGAGAAGAGGCAAACGCACAGGAACATTTCGCCAAATTTATTTTCACAAACTGTAAATTAACACTATTTATAAAAACTGTGAGTCTGTGAGTGTCAAAATCAGAACTGAGAGACAGGCCAACATTTCTGTAAAAACATACAACATTTGTAGTAATTTAGTTTGCCGAGGATGGACAAACTCTGCATAACATTGGAACATTAAGATAAAATCAAGGACGCTTTGAATGTATGAATCAGTCCAGAGAAACCCTTTCTGATCAGGCAATCGTGTGCGATAATCAGCTTAGCATGCAGGTTTTTGATTTGCACCACCCTAAATAAATGCATTTACCCACCTTTAAACGGTTTAAACTTGGACTCCCCCAAAGCTAACATAGCTACGTCACTAAAACATCCCAACTTTTCACTCAAACCAGATAAACAGATAACAAAAAACTTCAACGGCATAAAAATATATGCACAACAATGCTATTATTTTAAAATATTACAGTTAAACATTTGTAGTTATAACAATGGCATTTGTGAAAAAACCCTCTGTGGACAGCTGTGATCTGCTAGGCTGATTAAAGGTGCAGACAAACATAAAAGAATCCAAAATACTCTTGTTTTCCACTCTTCAGTCCATTTTGCTCATGGACATAAGGCAGGCAAAGCAAGGTGATCTTTTATTGCAAACAAAGTTGGCATGTTTTTAAAAGAAAGAGAGGTTTTGCTCGACTCAGAGTCTGAGGTGAGGAATGGCCAGGGTGACGTCGCGGAAGAACCGATGTACGAGGGCGTTTTTCGCCGACAGCCTTTTGTTTGGGTCGTATTTCAACATTTCCTACCAGAACAACAAAAAAAGAAGACAGACAGTTAGACAGTCGTGCCTAAAGCAAAACTTTAAATAATAAAGAAGAGGGAAAAGGGAGGGTGGTACAGAACCAATGAGGTGCTCTCACCCCGAGCAGCTCTCTGCCGTCTTCGTCTAGAAGAGGCGCCACTTTGGATAACTCCTGTCGAGCCCACTTGGGAAACGACGGTTTGTAGTCAGGAAGCGAGGTGACTCCAGGCCAGACCGTCTCATCGGGTGTGCCCAGCGTGCGAAAGATGCGGAATAACTGATCAATCTCCGAGTCTCCGGGAAAAAGCGCCCTCCTGGTGACCTGAGACCACACGAATTAAGTATCCACACTAGAAACGGTGTAAAACACACAGCTAAGGTGTTACCATCTCGGCAAAAATGCATCCCAGACTCCAGATGTCGACAGCTGTGGAGTAGTATTTACAGCCCAGGAGAATTTCTGGTGCTCTGTACCAAAGTGTCACAACCTGAGAAACATTGACAGTAGTCAATAAAACAAAGCCATAATTATCATTAAGTGTATTTTGAAGCTGCCTGCTGACACACAGGTGCTGTTTGGATGTGTTACCTCGTGAGTGTACGTTCGGACAGGTACACCAAAAAGCTCGCGCCAGACCAAAGTCCGCTAGCTTGATCTCCCCCTGAGCGTTGATGAGGAGATTCTGGGGTTTCAGGTCTCGATGAAGAACCCTGTGAGAGTGGCAGAAGGCCAGGCCTTGCAGCAGCTGGAACAGGTAACTCTAAAAACACACCAAAATATAGAGGACCTCCACTTATTCTACATGTGTGAGTGACAGGACATATTGCTTGCTGCACTAGTGGTAGTTTTACCTTTACAAGAGGTAGCGGGATGCCAGTAAGTGTGGAGGAGTCCATGAACTTCTTCAGGTCCTGATGGAGAAACTCAAAGACCAGGTAGAGCTTGTTCTCGGTGTGGATGACGTCCCGCAACCTGAAACACACGAGCAGGGCAATCGAAACGAAAGCACAAAAACAACAAAGTGTTTTCAAAAGGAGGCACTTACTTAACAATATTTGGATGACTCAGTTCTTTGAGAAGTGAGATCTCTCGGATGGCGGTGCTGGGGACGCCCTCTGTTTCTCTGTAAGCCACAAAGAGTCGCTTTTTAATCATCCTTATATTCAGTGACATTTCACAGTTTAATCCAAGGCTCAGACGTTTACTGTCCTTTTTCAGTGGTCGTCATTCAGTAGCTAAATAAACGGCCACTGATGCCACCTAGTGAAGCAGAACCATCCTGACAACAGATCTAGTGTATTCGGAACCGTGAACGCCTCCATGTTTACAGAAGTGACGGTTGGAAATTGCTTTGTTTTAAAGTTAAACCTCAGAGTACGAACTGAAGCACAAGTCGTCAACAATAAAAGAACCCTAGCAATTTTCTATAACTACCGTAAAGTCAGAGGATGCCGCGGAAGTTAGCCGTGTTTACATTAGCATCTTCCACCTTTCGCCTAACAGGCAACTTACGTCTCCAGCCTGATTTTCTTGAGAGCAACTGTTTCGCCGGTGACCTTGTTCTTGGCTTTATAAACCACTCCATACGTCCCTTCGCCTATCTTTTCCACCTTCTGAAACGCATCCATGTTGCGTAGAGTTGTCGGTTGTTGGCTAGTGACGTTAGGCTAGCAGAGCCCCCCTTTGTGTGAGCTAACGGCCGAACAAACGAACGTTAACAGGCAGCGTGGGCAAACATGTAATTATCTCCCGTCTTAGGCTACGTTAAATATTCCGGACAAACCAAAACCTTGGGGAGACTGGTGCCCGAGGGTAAACTTTCTCAGTGCAGCGCAAAATAACATTTGTCGCCCCTGCTAATAATAATATCAGTTTAAATGGGTATTGCCGTGGCAGAAGCTCCACTGTGGGGATACACCGAACCAACACAGCGCGGTTTCCCGCGCCTGGCTGGGAGGCGTTTGTTTTGTATTTTGGACGTCCCGACCACTTGGGTCGCCGGGCGGCGTGCGAGCACGCTTTTAAATACTATTATTAAAAAGGGTTCCTTAACGTAAAGTTTTGTCAGACTAACGTTATTTTCGGTCAAAGGCATTTCAAACACTCCACTTGTAACGTAAATGGTTGGATCGAAGGTATGTGTGGACGCATATAATTTGTGCTACGCTGGCAACACAATCAAACTCAACTCACTGGTGACGCGTTGAGGTGACGTCTTACGTCATTAACGCGCAGTCGGACGAGAGAATTACTAAAGTTTTCAAACTTTAGTCGTTAGTAAAAGTTAGATTAGAACAATTATGTTGCATTGTTTCTACTATTTCAAATGTAGGTTTGAACTTTTTATTTTATTGATGTATTTTTTTTTTGTTGTGGATCAATCAAGTGATACAGCTCACCCCATCCTTATTCTGAGAAGTAATATAACACCATATGGAAATCTGTCGTTATTGTGGTGTGTTTGGGTGCCAGAGTCAGTGGTTGGTAGAAATAACACGACGGAAATGCACAAAGGGCGGGATCAGTGCTTCCCTCTAGCGGTGACACGAGTCACTGCAGGTAGATCTTTCAGATACGAGAATAAAGAAACAGATTGGGAATAATAATAATTATTTTTTTATTATTATTTTTGGTTTAAAGGTTTTTTTCTGTGCTCTCTCCGAATGCTTTTCAATTTCTGGATTTTACAGGGTGAGGCCACAAATAAAATGTAATATTCTAATTGGTAATTTTCTTTAATAAGCCATTGTTTCATGAAACGCTAAGTTCTACTATGAACCAGATAATAATGGCAACATTTCTGTCTTTCAGCACAAAATACATACATTTTTTTAAACCTGAATTTCTTGGGGATAAAGGACACCAGTTAATGTTGATAAAATAAAACTTTTATTAAATCTACTGATAAATTTCTTTGATTTCTTTTCACTGATATCAATATTTTAATAATCTGTCATATAACTTGTTTTATATTTACTGGACATTATTTTTGGTGGCTTTCTCATCTAAAACCCAACTGTGCGTTGCCTGAAGTTAAAGATGAAGCTAGTGCAGGCTGAATGAAGAATGAGTGTAATGACTGTCTGTTTGTGGTATGTTGAGTCAGGTGTTCCGCTAGCAGGATTTATTCCCCTTGAATACTGCACAGAACACACACGAGGGGGGTCACATGCAGAGCAGACGGCACATTCTCACAGGCATGAGACATCAGGAAAAAATGACCAATCACCATGGTAACAGAGCTGATAATAATTACAATGCAATGATATCAATCTCCTCCTTTTATTATCAATCTCCTTCTTTTTCTGACATTCTTTAATAGTATATATGTGTGTGGTAATAGACAAAATGGAAAATATTTTCAAGACTTACAAAGAAAGTGAACAATAAAAATAAAAATGTCTTGACATCAACACAGGCCAGTATGCTTCCCAGGTATCTTCTAAACTGTAACTTTATGTTGTATTACAGAATAAACTAGTCCATTTCTGATGACTGTTTGCAAAGTGAGGGGTACACCTGTTTCAGTATTTTGAATATTGTTTTGTGTGTTTTGGGGGTTTTGTGTTACAGTTCCATATAAATTGCGCAATTCGGACTTCATAAATAATTAACTGAAATGGATCTTTACTGATTTTTTGGGTTTGACTGCTTATAAATGCCTAATTTAAATAAAAGCAAGTTATTTGAAAGTGTTTAAAGATTTGCTCAGGATATTATTAAATTTTGTGTTTAAATATCTTTTAGAATGACGTTAATCCTTCTAAATGTGCAAATTTGTGTGTGTGTGTGTGTGTGTGTGTGTGCACAGGCTCCTGAGAACACAAATTCCCAGAGCTGCAGCAGCCTCGGGTGGACAGCGAGATGCAAAAGAATGACCCAGGGACTAAAAGGATGCTATTGATTTGGCTTCCACACACACGTCTTGTGATGCCCACACACACATAGCTGCGAGGTTAGGACGTCCAAAGTGGAGCATACATGACGCTGCTCACAGGTGCTCCCTCTACTCCTCATTCAAAGGTACACTGATAAATACTGCACATAGGATCATTCATTCATTTTCTTTTTCTTTTCAGATTATATCACCAACTTTAATCTTCCATTTCTTTTTTTGCATTTAATTAATAGTAGATCACTTTGGGCATACGATTGGGTTTACTATTGGGTTTAATTACTGATGATGTGTGCTGTAACAATGAAAAAGGCACGTGAGAACAAGCAGCACAACTTTAATCAAAGGAAAGACAAAATGAATCTTAATTAAAGTAAGATTATTACAGAAATAAATGCAATAATGCAGCAGGTTTAGCATTTTTCAGAGGGGGCGGAGCCAGAATTCTGGACCAGTGATGTCAGAGGTGAGAATAAACTTTATGGTAATTCACGTCTGCAGCCCTCTTAAAGAGAGCCAGGAGGGCGTTTGCCGAGTCTCTCTGGAAGTTGTGTCGGGTTCCAGGACGCCTTGGTGAGGATCAGGGGCCACTAAAACCAGTAAGGATGAGGACTCTGGTGCTGCTGGTTTTAACCGTTTCATTTGCCACAGCAGTCAGTGAGTATATCCACCTGCTCATTCAGAATTTATACTTGAAATACTTGTTTCTTCTTCTTTCCTTATTCTCCAATCAATAATCACAGGGGTAAAGTTTTAAAGGTTTCTTTACAGTTAAAGTAGTTTTTCTCTTGATCTTTACTTTGGGTTGAAGGAAATCTAAGTTTAAAGTCTGGCACATTCAAATGATGGACGATTCAAGGATCCTTTCATTTCTGGGACCTGAATAAATCAGCATTTCCTCATTCTATCGTGGAGCCGTATTAAGTGTGGCTTCACGATCGGCGGCTCAAGTTAACCAGAGTTAATCAGAGTTTACGTTTAAATTTCATGCTCTTCAGCTGTTTTCAATGCTGTCGAATCACATCCGTAATTATCGCACACGATTGCATGATCAGAAAGGGTTTCTTTGGACTGAATCAGACAAACAAAGCGCCCATGATTTAATGAAGATGTGGTCCAGACACACACACACACACACACACACACCTCTTGTTTCTTTCTCACACACTCACACAGACCAAGAGAAACCCACTGATCCATTCGTCTGGATTCCTCTCTGGGATTACTGATGTTGCTGCTCAGCTGAGAGTCACATGAAAGAGATTGGGGGGGATTGTGGGTCGTGTGACTCCCACAGAAAAGAACCCCCCCGACAGTCCTCATCCCTCCTCAGCATCGGCTCTCCTTTTTATAAAATCAGTTTCAGGAAAAATTTGCCATTTGTATGAGGATAAATGAAAAAAAAAACCTTTTTGAATAGATTTTTGAACTTTTTTTCCCAGAAACCCAAAAGTCAGTTCACCCGTTACCGCTCATGGAACACTCGGATGTATCCCGTGTGGAAAGACGGAGACCCCAGATTCGGGAACTGTTGGACTGGTAAGGTCCTTTCTACCTTGTACCATTTGTAAAACCAAACATAAAAAAAATCATCCTTCTATGAAAGTGTTTAACTTTCCTTTTTCCAGGGGGTGAAGTGACTTTTGATCTGAAAAACGATGGACCCACCCTGACGGGAGCAGCAGCGACTTTTAATATTAACCTGAATTTCCCACCGAACCAGACAGCGCTGTCTGACGGCCAGGTGGTCTGGGCACAAAACTGCACCGTTAATGGTAGGAGGACCTGCACCGAGGGAGCCAACTTTGGTACTGAAACAAGCAAATGGGCAAAATGGAAAATCGAATCCATTTTGAATTCCAGGACGACAGTATCAGGCAGGACAGGCTGTATATCCAGACCAGGACCCTGACCAAAGTGGAGTTTTTCCCGATGGTACTCCACTCAACCGGGACCAGAAAAAGAGATCCCGCTACGTGTTTGTGTGGAAGACGTGGGGTAAAATAGTCACACTGTACCAGATCTGATCTCAAAAAATGATGCATGATCTAAAAAGACTGAAGATAACATTCAGTTTATCCGAAATTGTGTGTGTTCTGTTTCAGGTCGGTACTGGCAGGTAGCGGATGGGCCTTCGTCCTCCCTCTCCATCGGTACTGACAACATGCCTCTGGGCTCCTACAGCATGGAGGTCGTCATCTATCACTGCCGCGGCAAAAACAAGTTCATCCCTCTTGGCTACGCCTCCACTGTCTTCACCATCACAGGTGGCTGATCACCGACAACATCTGGACTTTTACAGCATCCTTCTTCACCAGTCCACATCTCTCTCTTTGCCACCAGACCAGATTCCCTTCACCATATCCCTCGCCCAAGTCAACGACGTAAACCAGAACGACCAGAACTTCATTCAGAACCAGGCCATCGCTTTTACCGTCAAGCTCCACGATCCCAGCAAGTACCTGAGTGGTGCAGACATCAGCTTCAGCTGGGACTTTGGAGACAGCACTGGCACCCTGATCTCCAGAGCGCTGACTGTCACACACACCTACCTCACCGTTGGCACCTTCAGGCCTCAGGTGGTCCTCATGGCAGGCATTCCCAGTGGCTGCGGAGGCCCCACTGCCGGTGAGACTTGAACTGATGCTTTGGAAAATCTTACTTTCAATTATTTATCCTTACCTAGCTGTTTTTTTCCAGCTATTCCTGTGGATGGTTCTGCCGTCCCCGCTGTGGTGGTGATAGACCCAACAGCTGCAGCTGCACCAGCTGCGGGTGGGGAGGCCGCCGCTGTGGAGGTTCCTGCCTCTGATGCCACTCCACTTGAAGCAGACGCGAACACCGTGGGTGGGGATGCAGCGGCAGCCGCAGAAGTCGCTTCAGTGGCGCCTCCTGCAGTGGACGCAGCCGTCGTTCCTGAGGGAGATGCAACCGCTGCGGAGGAAACAGATGCAGTAGTGGCCGCTGCCGCAGTCGGCTGCACCAGCAGCTGAAGCGACTGATGCTGTAGATCCAAACCGGCGGCCGGGGAGGGGGCAGTGGTCAGAGATACCAGCTGAAGAAAAAGGGGCCCGGCAGGGGGAGGGTGAGGGAGGCCCACGGAAGCCATCCCGGGGCGGGTGTATGCGGTAATTTGTGGCGGGTGTATGCGTAAGTCTGCTGCTGACGTTGAAGCGGCTGCTGCTGATCCTGAAGCTGCTGCGGTTGATGTTGAAGCTGCTGCTGATGAAGCAGCTGCTGCTGATGCTGAAGCTGCTGCTGTTGACGTTGAAGTCAGCTGTTGCGTGATGAAGCTGCTGCTGCTGACTGTATAGCAGCTGCTGCTGATGTTGAAGGCTGTCTTGCCGACGTTGAAGCTGCTGTTATTGATGCTGTAAGCTGCTGCTGACGTTTAAGCAGCTGTTGCTGATGCTGAAGCTGCTGCTGACGTTGAAGCTGCTGCTGCTGACATTGAAGCAGCTGCTTACTGATGCTGAAGCTGCTGCTGACGTTGAAGCAGCTGTTGCTGATGTTGAAGCAGCTGCTGTTGAAGCTGCTGCTGACGTTGAAGCTGCTGCTGCTGATGTTGAAGCTGCTGCCGACGTTGAACCTTCTGCTGCTGCTGATGAAGCAGCTGCTGCTGATGTTGCTGATGCTGCCGCCGCCACTGTCGATGCTGCTGCAGACATTGCAGCTGTAACAGAAGCTCCTGCTGATAACATTGTAGCCCCTGCTGCTACTGAGACCGCAGCTACCGAGGAGGTGGCAGCTGCTGATGTTGAGGCTGAAGTACAGGCGGCTGAGAACAATGTTGCAGCAACTGCAGCTGCTACAGGTGAGTTCCACTCTAAAGATGCTTAAGAGCAGTTGTGATAAGTGTAAAATAAAACAAAGCCTTTTTTGGAGCAAGCAGGTGAAGATGAGGTTCAGGCTGAGGTCGAAACAGATCCTGCACAAGTTGCTCTTGTTGTGGCTAAGAGACAAGCACCGGAGCTGACCGCTGACTGCACAGTGTACCGATACGGCACGCTGGCCACCTCTGTGGAAGTCGTTCGTAAGTCAAAACAGCATTTATAATTCTTCCAGTTTAGGCCTCAGTGCCTTGCGAATCGGCTGGTTCGGGAACGCTAATATCTGTGTTTCTGTCCTTTAGAGGGTATTGAAAGTGTGGAGATTGTACAGATGGCCAATGTTGTATCAATGGAGACCGAATTGGATCAGAATGCTGTAGATGTCACCATTACCTGTCAGGGGAGGTGAGTAGTCACTTTAATTATAAATTCACACCCTAAAAGGTAAAAAAAAAAAAGAATGAAATTGTCCTGACTGTACACCCTATGCAAAACTCTTAAACAAATATCAAACAAGTAAAAGCTGGACAGAAAACTAAATCCAAAAACATGGTCTTTGTTTCAGTTTGCCAAATGAGGTTTGCACGGTCATTTCGGATGCTGACTGTGTCACCCCGATGGAAACCGTCTGTAACGCAGCCACGCCTTCTCCGGATTGTCAACTGATCCTCCGTCAGTTCTTCAACGACTCCGGGGTGTTTTGCATTAACGTCTCCTTGACCAATGACGTCAGCCTCGCTGTGGCCAGCGCTAGAGTCAGCGTGACAGTAGGTGGGTGGTAGATGAATGAGCTAGAAAGCAGGGAAGTATCTCAGTACTCCACAGGCAGCTTTGTCGTTCGTATAATTTGCTTCTCCCTCAGCTTCCACTGGCACGCCCGCTGGAACTGCAGCCACAGTTCTGGGTGTTATGGTCCTTGCATGTGTTGCCTGTTTGATTGGTTTGATGTACAGGTGAGCACCTGATTTCCCTTTAACTCAGCAATGTTCTGGTCCACTGCTCCACCAGCAGAAGGGCCTAATTCATGCCGCTGTCTCCAAACAGGCGATTCAAACAGTACCAGCCTCTGAGAGACGATAACGGAGGCAGGTCGGCGGTAACGTCGGTGCCTTTGTTGTTGTGGAACCTGCTGAGTCGACAGTCACCAGGAGAGAGCCGCCCACTGCTTCAGGGGAGGACTGTGTGAACAGAGCCGTCAGCTCAAGCGCCTCACATCCACAACAGCTGCCAAATATTAGCTTTGGCCATATAACACTGCAGTCCTGATAACTCCATAAGCCCCTGTTAATACCCAGAACCCGTTTAATGTAAATAAAGATAATCCCACTCAAGAACAAACGTGGATGATTGGATTAGGCGGGAGAAGTTTACATTGACATTTACAGAAAAGTGGTATTCATTCTGACCTATATTATTTTGTATTTCCATTGGCAGATAATAGCAGTCATCCATTGTTGTCCTATTTGTACCCTCATTATAACAAAAATCTAAATTTGTGTAAAAACCAAATCACTGACAACACTAAACTTTATAATGTTTGCTCTCCTGCGATGAATAAAACAGCACACAAAAACTAAATCTTGTTTTTTTTTTTTTTAAATATAAAATATCTTTATTTAGGACAAAAGAACACAGAGCGATAAAGAGAAAGAGAGTGAATAAATGAACATTTTTTGTAAGTACTCTACTTGACCTAATTGAAATGTTGGTCAATGCAGCTGTTCGTGGAAAGCATCATCCATCCCTTCCCTGTCACATTACAGGTTTCATTAATGCACTGAGCGTGCACACACATGCTGATACTAACATGTTCATCACATGATGGACTGCAGGGCTGGATGATGTCACTGCAGCAGCCCGCCCGGCACAAAGGGAACAAAAAGCATAGAATTAAACATATGTACACCTTAGAGTTCAGTCCTGGGTAATGCAATAGCATAATCAGGATTTCTTTTCCTAAGGATTTTAAAAGGATTTTTTTTTCCATATTGCATCTGCAAAAACATGCAATGGAATATAGTTGCACACGTATAGTTGAATATAGTGGGAGGGTCCTGACTGCTTCAGATGATGCTCCTTACGCTCGATGACCTTCCTGACTGTTACCAGCTCTGCTTTTATAGGGACACAGCATCCTCTCCAGGATTACTGCCTCTCAGCAAGATCATAGAAGTGCTGTTTTTCAGCAGTCTGTCACTATCAAACTATTAGTTTCCTAAAATACATTTTAAAAAATAACTCTGGACTGCATCAGGTGAAAATATGATATGTGGTTGTGCTGAAATGCCAGGAAGGGATTCCTCTCGAATATAGACTTTACATTTGGAAACAGAGCCAGTATTTATCCCCTGTGAAATAGGACCCACTGATACTGTGAGTTCTGAAGGAAAGGATATTCTACCCTGAAACTGATGAGCAGGCATTATTGAACCCATAGTACCTTTGGGAAAAACAGAAGGATCAATGATGGCAACATCTGGCTGATGACTGGGGAGCCCATTAAAGCAGTTAAATATATGCAGTTTTTTTTGTATCTTGGTATGGCATGTTTAAATAAAACCACACATTTGAAAAAACATCAGTTTAAATGCAGTTTGTGCAGTTTACTAGGAGGTCCAGTGAAAATGTAAACGAGAAGATGTGCAGGGAAAAAAAAACAAAGGATGAGATGGGGGGAAGGGAGCCAATAGAGAGATTTACTGACCATAAAGCAGGTTGATTAGATTACAGAGCTAAGACTTGTGCCCAGCATTTACACAAAAAGCCAACATCCATGCAGAGACATGTGCAAGTGTCTGAAAGAAAAAGACAGAGAGGGGTTTTTTTATTATTATTTCTAACACTCTACTCGCATCAAAGTAACATTTGATAAAAAACAACATATCTTGTCAGGGTAAAATAAACCCTAGTTGAAACTGGGCTAAGGGATTCTGAATGTTGCTCTGGCTTTGGTGCTGCATGACTTTGGATATTGGCGAGTGAAAATGGACAGAAGGATGAGGAAGAGCCAGCGCTGGGGACAGAGAGAGAGCATCGCACCGCCACACCTAGTCTACCGAGCATGCTCAGAATGACATCAACTCCAGATTTACAGCCTGTCTGCACACCTCAATTAAAACCACTGTGGGACACACTCATGGGCGAGCACACGAACACACACACACGGTCATCGGATCATAAAGGAATATTGCCACCGGCGCTGCTCTATGTGAAGCTTTTAAATGGATATGGAATCTTAAAAGTCAATAAAAAGTGTTGACGGTTTTAATCGATCGTGGTCCAAGCTTCAGCTCGACAGAGACATGCAGAACTGGGCAAAGAAATTTTATTTTGGGCGGAATTTTCAGGTTTTTGCACACTGATCTAAAATTTATTAGAGAACTCACTCATAAAGGTAATTCTGATGGTGTTTGTTAACATGCACAGCCAGATCTATGAATTATTTAAGTGAAAGAATAATTCTGAACATCCACTTTTATCATTTTGTTGTAAATTGGGAATATATTCTGAGTGAACTCTTTGACCTTTGCACAACTTTAATGAAAAGACAGTAGAAATGTCATCAGAAGTGCAAGTTATTCACAGACTTGCTCGGAGGACCGAAAATGGAAAATATGAAATGGAAAAAAGAAAAAAAAAA
The DNA here is from genome assembly GCA_000180735.1 of Tetraodon nigroviridis. Classification (NCBI taxonomy): domain Eukaryota; kingdom Metazoa; phylum Chordata; class Actinopteri; order Tetraodontiformes; family Tetraodontidae; genus Tetraodon; species Tetraodon nigroviridis. The sequence goes on along the minus strand of CAAE01015043.1, from coordinate 89,272 downwards.
TGCACAGTCATGGCCCTGGTTCAGACGCCTGGAATATCAATAAAGTATTGCATTACAGTAAAAGCAAAGAGAGGCAGAGCCGAGCAGAGCGGCCAGACAGATGGAAACAGGAAAAGAATCAAACGTAAATCAATTAGGGCCACAGTTTTACTTTAACTCAGTGAGCAGCAGGTAGCAGGTTCTGTGGCGCATTTGTGCATCATTCAACAGCAACAGAACTGATTAGGACTCAATGCCAAGTGCCAAAAACAGCATAAATCACCGTGAGCGCGAGTGAGAGAACACATCATCAGTAATGGAAGTAATAAAATGCCCTGGAGAAAAGGGTGGAACTGCACAGACGGGCAGGGGAAGTCACCCACCAAGACGCAGGGTCCTTCTCTGAAGGCTGGGGAGTGGCCAGAGCTCAAATTACAGAGATTGATTGGGGTTTTGTGTGGGTGGGGTAAAAATAAGCGAGGGAGGGGGCGAGTGAGAGCCAGTGTGTGTATAAAGCCCCACAGCTCGCCTGGGTTTGCTGCCTCCTGAGCATCTCCAAACCTCCAGCGCTCCAGCCTTCGACAGAGACGAAGATCAGACCAAGACCAACCATGAGCAGCTCGGCGTACTCGTCCACCTCCTACAGGCGCACCTTTGGAAGCCCACATGTCTTCTCCGTGTCCTCGTACTCCCCCGTGTCCTCCCGCATGTCTGCTTCCGGAGGGCGCTACATGCGTTCGGCATCACCTGTGGTTGCGTCGCGCTCCAGTTACCAACAACGCTCCCGCTCCAGCGCCCAGGCTCCCCGCCTCTCCTACGACAAGGTCGACTTCACCCTGGCTGAGGCCGTCAACCAGGAGTTCTTGACCACCCGCAGCAACGAGAAGGCTGAGCTGCAGGAGCTCAATGACCGCTTCGCCAGCTTCATCGAGAAGGTGCGCTACCTGGAGCAGCAGAATGGCGCTCTGCAGCAGGAGCTCAGCCAGTATAAAGGCCAGCAGCAGCAGGGTCAGCCCACCCGGGCCAACGACCTCTTCCAGGAGGAGCTGAGGGAGTTACGTCGCCAAATAGAGGCCATAGGAAAGGAGAGGGACCAGCATCTGCTGGAGAGGGACAACCTGGCTGAAGATCTGGCCCTGGTCAAGCAGAGGTTGGTACCAACAGTGAGTTTAATAAGAGAAAAAAGGACCGTTTTGTTTTAGAAAAGACCATCTCCTGGTGTTTCAGTGATTTCCATGACCTTCAATAAACAGTAAGCAGTAAACTTTAGTTGCTCCTCGGTCCGTTCACGGATGCTGGACTGGACTGGTTTTAGCCATGATGGGGATAAAGGGTGTGGCACACGGAGCACGGTGCAGCACGCCACTGGTGAACACAAAACCCAGAGAGATGAGTCTCAACCGCAAGGGCCCTGAATAGATTCTTTTACATACCACAGACTTATTGACGTTTTGAAACATTCCGCATGCGCACGTCCAGATGAAACAGTGGTTGATGGATGAGTAAACAGGGTGTGGTCCTCCGAGGAGGTGGGAGGGTCTAGAGGAGGAGAGGTTAAATATCAGCTTCAGTGGGAACAGCAGAAGGAAAAAAATCAATCTGGTTCAATGGCTCCATTAGGTGTGTTTTCAATGTCCCTCTGTACTAATGGAATGGTGCCAGAGACCCCATTAGGACAAAAGGACCCCGGCACCCTGACATGAATTAAAGATGAGCAGGCAGGGGCGCGCTGGGGTCCGCCTGCTTTGGGTCCAGTCTGGACATGAAAGGACAAATGGACCATCAGTCAAAAAGTATTTATCATCACTATTTATTTTTTCTGTTTTTTTGAGAATGTTTGAGGAGAATCATCTTCAAATTTAACTTTTATTGCATATTAGCTGATATCAGTAAATTAGTGAAAAGACTCAAAAAGTGCAACGTTTGGACAGCAGAGCGTGTGTTGAAGAGAAGACACATTAGTAATTGCTGATCCCACAGGACCTCGTTTCAAACCTCCTTTTTACAGAACAGGGCTGCCCTGGATTAGTAAATTGATCCTGAGAGCTTTCTGCCAGCTGGTGCAACCTCAGACTGGCTCCGTCTCGGATAAAATAATCACGTTATTCTCCTCTTTGGTCAAGCGGATATTTCTTGCACTCTGAAATTGAATTTGTATGCTGATTAGATATTTTGTTCTTTTTTTTCCTCTAGGTTGGAGGACGAAGCTCAGAAGAGGGCAGATGCCGAGAATAACTTGATTGCCTTCCGCAAGGTACACTCACGGGACTACCGCCGCCATATCTGAATGACAAGGCAGATTTTTGTTATGTGTGTGGAACAGATTTTTATTATTGTTATTATTATTATCCCAGATTAAATCATAATAATTATAGTTTCCAGCGTACTGTAATATAATTGCGAAATGTCCTTTCATCACAGTGACCCTTTTTGTGCAGCTAATGAAATTGTGTAGCTATGACAACAAATGGTATTTGCTTCCTGTATAAACCAGGATGTGGATGACGCCACGCTGGCTCGGCTGGAGCTTGAGAGGAAGATCGAGTCTCTGATGGATGAGATTGAATTCCTCAAGAAGCTCCATGATGAAGTGGGTGACGTTGTGCCTATTTTAAAAGTTTAATATTACGAGTTTTGAGATCTTTAATTACCTGAAAGTGACGCTTTTTGGTATCCTGCTCATAAACCTGAATTAAAAGGTGTTTTAGCGCTTATTTTTTTATTGTTATCAGGAAATTCAGGATGTCCAAGTGACTGTGCAGACGCAGCAGCTGAAGATGGAGGTGGACGGTGGGTCCAGACCAGACCTCACTGGTGCCCTGAGGGACATCAGGGCTCAATATGAGACCATCGCCCTGAAGAACATGCAGGAATCTGAAGAGTGGTACAAGTCCAAGGTGGACCCATCAACACTGTCGCTCGTTAATGCATGCACACGTTTTTGGTTTTCTGGGTGTTTGGTTGTTTGTTTTTTATGACTTCATGGTGTCGTCTTCTTTTGTCCCCGCAGTTTGCTGATCTGACTGAGTCTGCAAAGCGCAATAACGATTCTCTGAGGCAGGCCAAGCAGGAGGCCAATGAGTCCAGGAGGCAGATTCAGTCTCTCAACTGTGAAATCGATGCACTGAAAAACACGGTGAGCCTAAAACTCCACCACCGATTTTCCAGCACGGACCTTTAGCTTATTGCTCTAAATCTGTCTGTTAGAATGAAGCTCTGCTGAGGCAGATGCGGGACATGGAGGACCAGTTTGCCAACGAAATCGGCAGCTATCAGGACAACGTAGGCAGGCTGGAGGACGAAATCCGTCACCTGAAGGAGGAGATGGCTCGCCACCTCCGGGAGTACCAGGACCTCCTGAATGTCAAAATGGCTCTGGATATTGAGATAGCTACTTACCGTAAACTGCTGGAAGGAGAGGAGAGCAGGTGAAGAAAGGAGTGATTAATGACTTTTTAATTGACTGGATCTTAAACTTGAAGGTTTCTAAAGAAATAGCTGCCAGTCAGAATTTAAGTGTTTACTTCAAAACTAAATTTATTATGCGTACTAACTTTAGATTTCTTCCTCAGGATTACTATTCCAATGATCAGCCTTGGAATGAGTAATCACTTTGGTATTAGTGGTAAGTTATCGATCGTTTCCTTATTAGAGTTTTGAGTAGAATTTAATTGTAGAGGTTTAGTCATTTTGAAAAGAAAACAAAACACAAAATGACAAACACATTTTTTTAAAAAAAAGATCTTAAGTACTGCTTAAAGTTTCTAATCAACAAAAACAAAAAAAATGTGCCATAAATTCAAAACACATCCATTCCCATCATTTTTAAATCAAAGTCTCTTTTTCAGACTATGAACCAACTCCAAGCAGCCAGTCGAAGAAGACTGTGGTGATAAAGACCGTAGAGACTAAAGATGGAGAGGTTCAAACATTTCTTTTTAAACAACTAACATGAACAATTAGAAAAGCAACGATTCTGTTGTCTTTCAACACGCAAAGTGAATCTGTATGTTTTCCACCAGGTGGTGAAGGAAACCAAGAGGGAGAAGGAGAAAGACTCTGACAGAACTGTCAAGGATGAGAAAGATGCCAAAATCTAACAAAGAATGTGGACGCAGAACACCGAGGCTTAATTAAAGAAAAAAGGGGAAATAAGTAGTTCGCCATTCCTGTTAGTTCTATGTCCTTTGGAAGAGTCTCTCGCTAGAATGAATCCATTTAGAAAGTGTCACTTTGGTGCTATTTAAGCCACCCAGTTTTTGCTAAATGTTTGTGTCAGCAACAGCATTCAACACAACCACCTTATTTCAATACTACCGAGGCCTTAAGTTACAGTGCAATCATACACTAATTGTTAAACTTCAGGCTGTAACAGAGTTTTTGTTGGCCCTGCAATTGCTATTGCTCACAAAACCATCTCATACTGACTTTTAAATGAAACAATCCAGTGAGAAATAAAAGCAGATGATTGGAAGCTTTGCTTTCTTTCTATTGTGCAAACAGGTCATCTAAGTCACTGATCATTAGTAACACATTAACACCTAAAATGTGACAGTTGCAAACTTGATCAAAATTTTTTTGAATGTGCTTTGTGATGAATAAGTTCAAATAAAATAATAGAGCAACTCTGAACTGTCTGTTAGCATCACTTAACGTTAACGTTTTGAAAAAATAAATTCTGTTTTTAAATGCATGAAATAAGTATAGGTAAAATGTATATAACTCAGCATAGTCCACCCAGTCCTCCCTCTCTATATACAAAAGGATTTTTATTTTTCCATTTATCGTTCTTCCTGTTGCTATGATTTGCTCACACTATATCTATAATAATTTTAATGTACACATAATGCAGAATAAAAATAAGCGTTAATTGCGCAGGGCGCTGTCGGGTTCCTGGAAGACAAAACTGTGGGTTTAAAGTTCGTGACGTCATGGCACATCCGCTTTCGAACTTCCGCCGCTAGTCTTGGCGCGAGACAGATTTGTTTGTAGTGGGGAACCGGCTCGTGACTGACGCGATAGTTAATAAAACTTGGCAAAAAGACTCAGTTTGGCTAAGATTTAGTGTAAGAATAGTCGCCGAATGCAATAATATCATCGCCATTTCAAGAAAAAGGTATGATTTAGTTTTGTCTTTTTCGCAAACATTAGATTCAGTGGCAGCTAACTGGCCAGGCTACATAACAACAATATCACGTAGCTAACGTGCAGACGTAAACGCACTAATTGTTATATGTTTTGATAACAGCGTTTATTTCTAAAGTAAATTTATGGTTTCACCTTCACTTTTAGAGTATCTTGATGTGTTAAGGCCAAATCAGGATGAATTGCGAGCTTTTGGCGACGTGCAGCGCTCTTGGCTACCTGGAAGGAGACACCTACCACAAAGAACCAGATTGTTTAGGTAAGCCTGTGGCTGTGCTTCAGTCCTGTCTGCATGCAGGTGACATGGGGGACACCAAAGTTTGCACGACTTTCCCTGTCTTTGTTTTGCAGAGAGTGTGAAGGATTTGATCAGGTATTTGCGCTATGAGGATGATTCCAGGGATGTCCGGCAGCAGCTGGGAGCCGCTCAGATTGTTCAGAACGACCTTCTGCCTCTTATTATTCAGCACGGTCAGGACAAGACCTTATTTGATGCCTGCATAAGGTAAATTAAGATGACGCCAAAGTTTTCACCTACACCTTTTACAAGTAGATTGAACTATATAAAGATCTTGTTCCAGAAATGGAATTAATAATGAATGTTCTCTTCTAATTTGACTGTGTTCAGGCTGATGGTCAACCTTACGCAGCCTGCCATGCTTTGCTTCGGTAAAGTCCCAGATGATCCTGTGTTTAGACAACACTTTTTGGAAGTGACGTCTCATTTACAGGCCTATAAAGAGGTACTGTGAGTTTTTCTTTTCTTTCTTGTATTCGCTAAAATGTAATGACTAATATACCTTTTCTTGGTGCATACCCTCAACAGCTACTAGTGAAAGATCTGCCATCTTTTAACCTGGGTTCTGTTACGTTGTTTTTCAGACATTTGCCAGTGAGAAGGTTTTCGGCATCTTAAGTGAGACACTTTACAGTCTTCTCCAACTGGTGAGTTCTTTACTGGGGGAGTTCATTCCCATTTTTCTTATCCTACACTGTTTTAGTAATTCACCTGGTATTTTCTTGCTTTTTTTCAATATTTAGGACTGGGAGCAGAGACAAGAAGAAGATAACCTGCTGATAGAGAGGATCCTGCTTCTGGTTAGAAATGTGCTACATGTACCCGCAGACCCCTGTGAAGAGAAGGTCTGAATCTCACATTATTGATATTGTCTCCATGCAAAAAGTAAAATTTATCTTGCACAATTCCAATTCAGCCTCAAGAATCAATTTACCATAATCAATTTACGCATTTTCTCCTCAGAAATAACATGTTTGCTGAGCTTTTCATTGTGAAAATCTGTGGTGTTGTTCTATTTTTCCCCTAGAAAGTGGACGACGATGCCAGCGTTCATGACAGACTGCTGTGGGCCATCCACATCAGCGGCTTTGACGACCTGGTCAAGTTCCTGGCATCAGCCCAGAGTGAGAAGCAGTGGAGTCTGCACATTTTAGAAATAATCACACTCATGTTCAGAGACCAGGTTAGTCGGAAGAAGCCCTGAAAGCACCGTTGAGGTTTAGATCTCCAACCTCACTATACTGTACGCTGAAGCTCTTCAACTTTGCGCACAGACACCTGACGCGCTGGTGAGTGCTGGTCAGTCTCGCTCAACAGAGGAAAAGCTGAGAGATTCTCAGGAACTGGAGTCCCTGAGGCAGAAGGAGCACGCGGCCAAACGATCTCGCACATTTCAAAGAGGAACCAGGTACATTTTCTGATGGAATAACAGTCTCAGATCAGCTGCCCACAAACAGTCTGGAGATTTTTGTTCTCTGAGTAGTCACAAAAGTGTCTTTTGATGTTTCCCTTTAAGACATTCCCGCTTTGGAGGCTCGTATGTTGTACAAGGGCTCAGGTCAATCGGAGAAAACGATCTAATTTATCACAGAAACCTTCATCATGTGAGTTCTGATCTCCTGCAATTTAAGAAGCATCGTAGACTTGGCAAAGAAAAAATGTTACCATCCTTGTTTTTCTTTTCAAAGTTCAAAAATTACACTCACGACACAGGAAAGACAGTAAGACGGGTTCCAAAGAGGTATCGACAGGCTCAGGAGTGTAAAGACCAGCGCCGCTCGGCCCTAAACGTCCGACTGTTCTTACGAGAGTTTTGTGTTGATTTCCTGGAGAACTGCTACAATCATCTCATGTACCTGGTCAAGGTGAGCTGCAGACCCTTTGTCACATTTATCATCTCTATTAAGAGACTCATCTAAATCCGTCTTTTTTTCCCTGTTGCTCCTGCAGGAGAGACTTATTCGGGAGCAGACGGAGGAGCACGATGAGACCTACTACCTCTGGGCTCTCAGCTTTTTCATGGCCTTCAACCGTGGCAACGGTTTCCACACGGACTTGGTTTCTGAGACCATGTCCATCCGCACCTTTCATTTCATTGAGCGCAACCTCATGAAATACTATGAAATGATCCTCACAGACCGTAAGGAGGCCACATCCTGGTCACGCAGGTGAGAGCGTGAGGATGGATGGATAGAAAATAAAGCTCACCAGGATGTAAATCTGCCATTTGCTCCAGAATGTTTATCAGTAATTGTTTCTAGGATGCACCTGGCGCTGAAGGCGTATCAGGAGCTGCTGCTGAACCTAAACGAGATGGACCACTCCCAGGATGAAAACATCCGTCAGAGTTCCAATATTATCAAAAGTAAGACGCCACCAGCTCTTGTTCTGTATGACTCTGCATCAGCTGTGCACTTTCAGCTGTGTTTTATGCCTCACGGTTTGAAACTCACCTTCCAGGTAACATATTTTACATGATGGAATACCGGGAAATCTTTCTGACCTTGTTAAGAAAGTATGATGAAACCAAGCAGCCTCAGTCCTACCTCCAGGACTTGGTGGAGTCTACTCACCTGTTCTTGCGCATGTTGGAGCGCTTCTGCACCGGTCGCAAAAACCTGATGGTTCAGGTAGGTTACTCTGTTAAATGAGCAAAGAAGAGTGTTTTCTTTATATCTTTAATTTACCCTCAATCGGTAAGTACTATAAAATACCAGGTTTTTGAAAAGACTTCATTTTATATCTGTTTGCCTCTTTAGTATATAATAAAAAACTATTATTAGGTATTTAATAAAACTGGTGATTAACTCATGGGAGGTCTCATTAGACGTACTTCACTTTTCTATCGATGCAGAGAAAGAGGGTGAAGCGGAGGAAGCGCCGAGGTGAGAAAAAGCCCAGAGTGGCGGAACTGAGTGCAGAGGCCTTGGCAGAGACGTGGAAGATCGTGGAGGAGGAGCTGAGAGCTTCAGGGTTCCAGGCAGGCGGACAACACACACACACAAATATGAAACACACAGGGTTAGAAAAGCAAACCAGGAGTTACGCAACACTAACCAGCTGTACCTATTCTGTTGTGTTCTGTACCAGCTGTCCGCCTCTGTAACTGAGGTATCGGTGCCGTTCGACGCTACCTCTGAAACTCCGCTTGAGGAGCAGCGGACCGAGGCCATGGTGCGGGTGCAGGACGCTCTGGTGGCTCGCCTGGGGCCGGAAGCGCTGGGGCTGCTGCGTGCCGCCAGGTCAAGAGTCATTGCAGCGCAACACTGACCAGAGATGTTGGGTTTTTTTAATCGTGCACTTAGCATCTTGTTGTACGCTCAGGGAGGTGTGGCCCGAGGGGGATGTGTTTGGTTCCGCTGACGTGGAACCAGACGAGGAGCTAGAACTCCTGAAGCAGATCCTCCATGCTGATCTACCAAGTGAGTGGTTCCACATTCAAACCCTTTATTTTTGTTGTTGTTGCCCTAGAAACTGTTGGCCATTCAAACGCTCTTCATTCAAGGGACAACTGCTGAACCTGCACCTGAGGAGGAGGAGGAGGAGGATGCAGCAGAGCTGGAAGAGGAAGAGCTGGAGTCCGTCCAGGTCTCTGAGAGCGAGTTCAACTTTCTAGACTTCATCAAGCGGTGAGAAAATGCTTCCTGTCCAGGTTTGAACGCCTTCCCCAAGGTGTGGTAAAACACTCGTCTTTTCCCGCCCTCCAGGTTTGCCAACCCCGCTATTGTCCGTCCGTATATTCTCTTATTAAAAACGTACTCCAAAAACACGCCTCACACCAACCACTGCATCGCTCGGATGCTGCACCGCTTGGCCGTCAACCTGAAAATGGATGCTCTGCTCTTCCAGCTGTCGGTGTTCAGCGTTTTCAACAAGATCCTGAACGACCCGGCTGCAGCGGCGTACACGGTAGGGAAGAATATCACGCTCCGTCCTGGCTTTGAAGTGGACCCGGTGTGAGTTTGGGCCTTTTCTTCACAGGAGCTGGTCACCTTTGCCAAGTTCGTGCTGAAGCGGTTCTTTGCCCTGGCGGCTCAGAACAGCAAGGCCTACATCGAACTGTTGTTCTGGAAGAACGTGGGGGCCGTCCGCGAGATGACCGAAGGCTACAGCAAGGACGGGTCCGTGCCGTCCTGCTTTTGACATTTTCCCGGTAATAATTTAAAAATAGAAATTAGAGCTCGTTTCCTTTAATGCACCAGAGAGGGAAAGAGGCCGGCGTGGACCGAAGAGGAGGAAGAGGAGCTGCGGAAGCTGTACGAGGAGCATCGCCATTCCGAAGGTTCGATCTCCCTGCTTCCACTTCTGCGCTCTGATCAGATCTAGATTGCATCTGCTCTTTCTTTCAGTGCCAGATATCGTGGAGACTCTGCTGCCGTTGCTGAGCAACACCAACCGCACTCGGCGCCAGGTCGTGACCCAGTTAGTGCACATGGGGCTGGTGGATACTGCAAAGGACCTGAAGAAACCAAAGTGTGTATTTTTCTACGGAGGACGTTCGTGTGCAGTGCAAATCTGAGTTTCTTCTTCTTTGGTTCTCGTTTTTTTACCAAAGAAAAGGTACTCGGATTGTTCTTTGGACCGAAGAACAAGAACAGGAGCTGGAGATGCTCTACGAAGAGTTCAAGGACTCCGACGGTAGGAGGAAAATGGAGCAGTGGTGTCCCCGTGCAGCAGTCTGATGGACGTTTGGTGTTTCACAGATATACTGGGGAACATCCTGAAGAAGATCACAGCCAAGCGTTCCCGCGCGCGAGTGGTGGACAAGCTGCTCAGCATGGGTCTGGTGTCCGAGAGACGAGAGCTTTACAAGAGGAAGAGTCGAGGCTCTCGGGGGAAGAGCGCCGGGAAGGGAATGGTGAGATGTTTAGAGATTGTCTGGCTCAGAAATGGGAAGAGAGACATAACCGGCATTCTGGGGCTAATTGGTTTTGCTGCAGACTGAGGAAGAGTTCCTCGATGCGCTGACCGAAGGCTTCCCAGATGGGTCTGTGGGTGAAGATGAGGAGGAGGACGAGTCTGATGAAAGTGAGGAGGAGAGAGACGAGGAGCAAGAGCAGTCACATAATGGTGGAAGACGCCGGAGCCTGCAGCTGCCAGCGGGGAGGAGAGTGGACGTGGCCTCCATGGTGTCTGCGTTACAGCAGGAGGGTGAGACAGTAACAGATAAATGAAGGAAGGGAAGCACAACTTACAGCCCTAACTTCAGTTGTCGGATTATTGTGAACCCTATAACCGTTGTTTAACTCCAGGCATGTCAGGACCCTTGTTGTGGCTGCAGAACTGCCTGTACAGAACAGCTGAGGACCGAGAAGAAGACGGTGAGAGCATCGCCGACATAAAAACAGTTTTTTGCTGAAGATGGCTGTAGGGGTTGTTGCTGACTGATTTTTTTAAAAGCACTTCTTGATAAATGTGTTTCTTTTTCTGCAGGGTTCTCTCAGGCCGTCCCACTTTTACCTCTGTCAGAGGCAAATGAAGAAGCCATGGAAACCAGGAGCTTCCAGAAGCTTTTACGGAAAATTGGAATCCGAGCTCCTGCAAATGAGCAGGTGTGTGTGTGTGTGTGTGTGTGTGTTTGTTTCACTTCAGTATGAATTCAGTATCCATTAATTCCACCATTTTAATTTTGGTGTCAATAATCTGTTTCCTAGGAGATCTTCTGGAGAATCCCAGCAAAGATCAGCGCATCGCAGCTCCGGAGTGCAGCTGCTGCTCTGACTCCAGAACCAGAAGGTCCTGGAGGTGACGACAAGCAACGGGACTGTGGAACCGGCGAATCGCAGGCGGAGGACGAGGAAGAGCAGGAGGAGGAGGAGGAGGAGGCGGAGGGGGAACAGAGAGCTCAGGCTCTGCGGGCTCTGCTGCTGGCACGTAAGAGGAAGAACCACACGCCTGATCACGCAGGTGGGTTGGTGGCTCCGTGTTCTGTGTCCTGTCTCAGATGACAGCTGGTAATTACACCGGTGTCACAGCCTGGAAGCGCTGAGTTACCGACCATGGTGGAAAAAATCCAGAACTGTGTTTCAATCCCTCTTTTTTTTTTTTACATAAACGTTTTAGCTCCTGTGTCAGATTTACCTCCTGCGAGCGACAGCACCCTCGAGAGGTAACTTTTGTTTTCTGCTGATAGTTTTGAAATCAAATCCTTTTATTTCTGGATTCTTTTTACCCCTCAAACTGTTTTCCCCAGTCCCCAGGAGAAGAGCTCCAAAAAGAGAAGCAGAGGGATGGAGGAGGACAGCGAGCCAGATGGTATTTCTCTTTTGGATGTTGGCTCTCTAATTGTAGTAGCTGACTGTGTTTGATAGGATTTTAGTAATCAGTAAGTGATTGAACTGCATTCACACCATACTGTCTTTACAGGAGAGGACAAAATTACTCCAGACAAAAAGGAATTAAACAGCAATACGGATTCAGACGGGGAGGATGTCTCCGCTCCACTGAAGCGCAGACGAAAAATACTTTTAATTGATGAAGATGATGAGGATTAGGCACGTTAATGTAATTAAAAAAACAAGCAAAAGCATTCTTGGAGATCTGCAGACTTGATAATGGAACTTCTATGATGGAACCAATCAGTTCCATAGTCTCTTATAGGTCCCTGTTGATACGTTGGAAAATATTCTAGGAAATTTAGTTTACCACAGTTCTGATACTTTGTGTTGTTGCAGTTTGGGGAAGAGGGGGGAAGTTCAGTCTTTTTGTTTGCTTTTCATTTTTAAATCTATGTTTAACACAAACCAACTTTTTACAATTCATTATAGTTTATTAATGAATGTTCTTAGTTTTTATAAATCAGCCCCAATAAATTTTATGTTAGTGTTTAATAAATTTTACTGTTTTCACGGATTTGAAAGTCATTAAAGTGTTTTAATATTGATTAAAAAATGTTTTTAATTGGTGTTGTTATACGGTTTGGCCGCTAGGGGGCATCGGTTGACATGTTTGAATAATGGAAATATCTCGGTTGACATCTTGGATGTAGATTAATGCTGTGTTCCTTAAAAACTGACGTTTTTGATGCCTTGTTCTCAGAGTTCACCTTTCCTTTGAAAACTAAACTTCCTGTGACTGTGCCTGCAGTGGTTGGTGCGATCGTCCACAGTTTGCAGCTGTGGGAGGGGATCTTTGGTGCTCCCATCTGGACCATGTTAGTCGTTTCCTGTCGCAGCATCAGCACTGCCCCCACCAGACGGACCTGGAGCTGGGAATCCACAGATAAACGTGAAGCGTAAGGGCCCGGCTGAAGGCCAACAGTATCTTCTGCCCAAAAAAACACCTGGCCCGCAGCAGCCGAGGCTGTTTCTGGGCGCACGAACGGCTGACTGGCTGCTTCGTGGCTGCGGCTGTCAAACAAAAATATGACTAACAGATGAATTTCCCTTTGAATTGTGCAGAAAGTTTAAAGTCACATGTTCAGTTCAAAAACATTTTAAAGGATGAGCAGTACAGTGGAGCATAAGGAGGTGTTTGGAGCTCATGAGGAAACAAGTTAAACCCACAAAAGCTGGTTAATATGTGAAACTTGGAGTCTTTCCTAGGTGTTTCGGTCTGATCGGTGTGTCGGGAGATGTGAGAGGAGCGTCTGAATTTTGTCCTCCAGGCCCACAGCTGACCTTCGACCTCAGGCGTCTCCATCTTGACCTTTGTGTCACCTTGAGTCTGGGGTGGAAAATGACTCTGCGGAGGTGAAACCAGGGCCCCCAGACACGGTTCCGGAGGCCTCTGTCCCTGGGTCAGCCGGCTGTTGGGGCTCCACACGCCCTCCAGCCGGACCGGTGATGGTGGGGATGGTCAGACTGGTAGGTGGTTCTGGTTCTGATCCGAATCAGGTGCGGCCCTGCAGACAGGGCCCGTGTTGGTCCCGTCAGATCGCGCACACCAGGCGTGTTTGCAGACCCAGTTACCCCCGCCCTGCTCTTCCTTCCTCCTCCTCCTCCTCCTCCCCCCTTCCCTCCTCCTCCAACGGCCCGACGCTGGATGCAGTCGGAGCGGATCGCCTGAGAACCGGGGAGGGAAAACTTTCCTCTCCTTTGTTTTTCCTCCCGAACCCACCCTTTCACCCTGAAAACAGAGGGGGTGTTTTGTCGTCCGGGCGTCTCCAGTCAGCTCGGAGCGGACATTTGTGAGCAAACTCGGTGAGTTCGGGTGGAAATCGGCGCGGCGGGTCGGAGAATGGAGCCCCGCTAAGGCGCCTCCATCGGCGGGCTCGGCTAGCTCTGCGCGGGGCTGGGCCGGGAGAGCAGCCCCGGAGGCCTCGCTGGCTTCCTGCACACTTTTGAAACGGCCTCGGGGTGAAAGAGGAGCGAGAAAACCGGTTTTTCTCTCTTGGCTGACTTTTTTTGCCTTGCTGTGTTTTTGTTTTTCCGCCCGTGTGAAGTTGTCGTTCAACCGTCTCAGACTCGAGGTAAGTTTTAATTCCTATTAAAACTAGTGTGTGTGTGTGTGTGTGTGTGTGAGTGTGTGTGTGTGTGAGTGAGACACAGTTCATCACTAGGCTACTAATTCACAGTTTGGTTGCCAGTTTTGTTCCTCTGATTGCCTTTCCGTCGGTGTTTCCATGGCAACGGGCCATTGTTGGGGATGATTGATCACAGTTGCGCCTCAGATCTTTATCAGCTCCAAACTCAACAGCTGCAAGTGTTTGTAGAGAATGGAGCTTCTTTAGTGTAACACGTAAGCAGCCTCCATCACTGCCCCTGGTGTGTGTGTGTGTGTGTGTGTGTGTGTGTGTGTGTGTGCGTGTGTGTGCGCGCTCATCTTGTGAATGGTGATTTATTTTTAGCTTAAATCACACGTGTGGCCTGGCCTTGTGGTTCTGATCCAGGGTTGGGGTGATGGGGTGATGGTTCCGTCGTGTCTGGGGGGGGGCCTCTGTAGTGGGACCCTCTGGGTGGGGCCCCCTCCCCTCCTCCACCAGCTCCAGATGGTTTTGCTCCTTCTCTGCTTTGGGGAAAGAAGAGGAAGAGCAGGAAAGTTCGCCCGCACGTGTTATTTTCCGCGGCGCCTTTCGGTTAGCATCTGTCTTTGTCGTCCGCCCGCCGGGGGGGCCGGGGTTGTTTACTTTCCATCTTTACACAGAGAGAGCTTCTCCAAACACGGCGCTGAGCATCACCAAGTAGGCCAGTGGGGGCTGGTGTCTCCTTAAACACACCCCGCCCTTGAAAACACACCTCCGGGCTCACGTTTGTTCTCCCAGTGACCTCCTGGGCTTCCTGCCGCTGCAGAAGAAGAGATCCACAGCGAGAAAAAGACAAGAAAGGAGCGCCGGGAGACTTCCCGTTTTCCCAAAACCGGGATCCGTTGGACGCGTCTCCCAGGTTCTACTTATAGAACTTTAAATATTGGCTGCAGTGGGAACTCGAGCCTGAACTTTGGGCGTCTGGGGGTATTTTAGTCCCACGAGCTGCAGGAGGTGCAATTATTGCGGGAGGAATTCGACAGAAGGCCGAAGGTCTGGTCCAAATGACAGAGCAGGAGCGGAGGAGGAGCCCGGCTCCCTCCAGCCGGGACTCCTCCCCACAGATCTGTTCTTTTCAGGCTTAGCGGGCGGACACGGTTCTGGTGTGGGTGCGTGCACGTGACCGCCGCGGCGTTTCCCTCCTGCCGGGGTAAGCGGCTCCGCTTGAAGGGAGTCTGTTGTTGTGGGACGGGAGCCCCGGAGCATCCTGGGTGGCGTTGGTCTCCGTGTCTGGGTGGAGGTCCGGCTTCTCAGCTGGACCTGGCTGTCAAGTGACTGGTGAAGAACACACACACACACACACACCCATATTAGCTATGAGGGGAACTCCGTTTGCCCCCACTCTTCCCCAGCAGCTGAATCGGCCTTCCACCCCCCCAGCAGACTCTGCTGAAGCTCCTCCAGCTGATTTCCTGTTTCGTGTGTGTTCCCACCTGTTGCCCGCTCGGGATAATCTGGGACAACCGAGCCGCTCATGTCGCCATGTAGGCGTCGTGTCCCACCGCCGGCATGTGACCGGCAACACGGTGGTGATTTTGAATAGTTGCCAGGCAACTAGAACATGTAGAACATCCTTAAACCATCAAGCAAGCTATATTTGCCCCCCACTGGGAGCAAGGAGTGGGCGCCCACCAAGGAGCCACCTTTGGGGCTCCAGCGTTTTCCCGGCGGCGGTCAGCCATCTTTATCTGGACAACCCCCCCTCACCCCCGCCCGTCCGCATGATTTCCTCCGAGTGCCACTAGAGGCCACAGCAGGGGCCTCGGGGTCTTTGTCTTGCCTCATAATGGGCCCATTCTGCCGCGGCTGTAAGGATTTCCAAGCCCGGCGGACACTGGACACCATTGTGACTCACAGACGGGTAACTTGAGGCGAACGCAGACGTGGGAGCGCTCATAGACTTCAGTCGGCCGTAGTTTGTGGCGGTTAGCGCCGGCGATGCTAATCTCACTGCCGAAATCTCCAGCGATGTTTCACTTGAATGAACGACAAGCAGCCGAGTGATAGACTGGAGGACAGAGTACCTCTTGTTAGACTCCGTTAGCGTTGATGCGTCGTCCCCATGACTGTTGGTAATTCAACTGATTAAAATCCAATAAACCCTCAACAGCACACTTGTTCAGGGGCGCCAGCCAGGGTGGAATCCACCGTCTGAGGTGACCACGTTTGATTTACAGACATTTTCCTGATTTTATCTTCAGAGAAGATGAAGTGAACAGGTGGGAATGAGCTCTGGTCTGCTGCCGGTTGGGGGTCGAAGGGGGAAAAGCCACAGGTCAGGTGATGGAATCAGTTGTTTTGGATTCTTTTTTCCGATCAAAATCATGTAAACTGGTGAAAAGTGATGGCGTGATGGAGCGGACGGGTAGAGAGGGCTCAGAAAACCAGAGAGTCGCAGCAGGGTGGAGGTTTTTGGGTGTTTTTGCACATCCAAACCAGCCAGGTGACTTTACAGCACCAACCGGAAAGAAAAGTGTCCTCGTACCGAGTCAGAATCCACAGATTAAAGGAGCAGATCAAAGAAACGAGAGCAAAGAGAGAGAAGAAAGATAAAAGCTGCAAAAATAAGGTTCCTGGTCACGCCGGGTTCCCACTCTTCCGCTGTGTCCCCTTGAGCTGGGATCAGAGCTGGTCCAGGACAAAGGTCATCGGAGTGGCGAACGAGGAGATGAAAGCACGAGGCGCCTTCCTGGATGAAAGAGAAGAGCAGCTTCTGCAGATGATGGAAAGCAGAAGGGAGACGCAGAGGAGAGGAGAAACTTTCCAGCGCTCTCATTTTTTCCACCTAGAGTCAGTCGCTGGCAGGAGAAGAGAGGGGAAGAGGAGAGAGGAAGAGGAGAGGAGACATCTGGCCTCAGACACGGCAGAACCGGCTGTTTCTCTTTGTCTGGAGAGGAGAAGGTGAGGGAGGTGTAATCGGATCTGGGTGCTGCTGAGATCATCCAGGAGGCCCCAGAGCTGCTTCCTGATCCACGCCGACGCCTCTCAGCTCAGGGAGGAGAGATCAGAAAAACCCCGGCTCCGTGTGTGTGAAAAAGGGTCCCCAGGTCTGGCCCCGCCTCTGATCACATGGTCTCTCCTCCTCCAGCCATCAGGGGGCTCAGATGGCCCTGAGATAACGCCGCCGGAGGTTCTCGCCCAGCTCCCGAGGTCAGCGCCCTCCCCCGCCTCCGCCTCCACCTCCGCCATGGCCGACCCCACCGGGCTGAGCGCCGAGGGGGCCGGGGCAGGAGGGGCCCCGGGGGCCGCCTGCAGCCTGGAGATGGAGCGCACGTACGAGGCCGTCCCGGCCGTCATCTGCTCCATGTGCTGCCTGTTTGGGATCATCTACTGCTTCTTCGGTGAGGACCTGCCTCTTCCTCAGACCTGGGACCAGGTCCTTGAGCCCAACCCCTGAACTCGCTGCCTTCGGCTGGGTTTTCGGTTCTTTTTTTTTTAGGTTACCGCTGCTTCAAGGCCGTCATGTTCCTGTCGGGCCTGATGTTCGGCTCGGTCATCATCTTCCTGCTGTGCCACAAGGAGCACGTGCTGGACACGCAGCTGAGCGTGGAGGCCAGCGCGGGCATCGGCCTGGCCATCGGCCTGCTGTGCGGCCTGGTCACCATGCTGGTGCGGAGCGTGGGCCTCTTCATGACGGGCCTGCTGCTGGGCCTGCTGCTGGCTCTGGCCGCGCTGCTGCTCGCTCAGCAGTTCTACGCGCCCACCACCGTCTGGGTGCCGCTGGGCGCGCTCCTGGGCGCCGGCATGCTCTTCGCCGTGCTGACGCTGCAGTGGCAGAAGCTCTTCACCGTCCTCTCCACCGCCGTCTTCGGGGCGGCCATCATGACGGTGTGCGTGGACTACTTCGTGGAGATGCTGGCTCTGGCCGCGCACGTGTACGAGTGCCTGCGCCTCACGCCGGGACCGCCGCTCTGCTGGTACAGCTGGGTCATCCTGGGCATCTGGCCCACCCTGGCCCTGGTCGGAGTTCTGGTCCAGTGGAAACTGACCGACGGCGGCTTCTCGCACACCGAGGGTAACGGCGAACGGCTGCGGCGCCGGCGTTGGCGCCGCCGGCCGAGACCTGACCACCTCCTTTTGCCCTTGCAGTTGTCATCAGTCGGAGGCAGAAAAGAGTCCAGCTGATGCGCATTCGGGAGAAGGAGGCCAAGAAGCGGCAGCAGGCAGGTGGGCAGGAAGGCACGTACCGCCGTAAAGCCGCCCCAGTCAAACGTTACGCTGGGGATCTCCTGGCGCCGGTCAGTGTCACCCTGGGGGGCGTGCGCTGCGCGTACCGATGCCGCCATCTCCCATCTCAGCCGTGTCTTTTTGCCCCTTTACCCCCCCCTCTCCTCCAGAGTTACCTCCAAAGCCTGCGAGACAGACAGATGGGCACGGGCACCTCGCTTAGCAGCATGGCCACCAGCAACCACACCACCACCATCGACCTGGACTACGACAGCGGCTCCACCGCGCCCCTCACAGCCACCACCCCGGTCGTCCGGGTCTGACCTCCCTAACCTCTCCACCACCTCTCCAACCGTCCCGGGTGCGTCCCAGCTTTGACCCGAGTGGTTGAAAGTCAAAAATCCTGTCGTCGCGTCTCCAGGTGACAAAAAAAAAAGCTGCTTTTCGGAGAAGAGGAAGAGGAGGGAGAACCATAACCACTGCAAACACCCACTTAAACCAGTACTAACGAAGAAAGGGCCTCCGTTGTCTCTAATCCTTTATAAATATATAGAATATGAGCCTCAAATAACAGTTTTCTCTCTGTCAGTAGTGAAAACGACAGAGCCGTGTGCTGTACTTACCGGTAGTGAACCAACGAAGTGTGTTTTTACCCGTCTGAACCTGGGACCTCTGTCACGGGGACCCGTCTGGTCGTGCCAGGACGGTATCGTTAGTGAAAACCTGATGTGAGACATAATTTTGTTCCATTCTGTGACTTTCTTTTCTTTCTGGGTGGCCCATCCGGTCTGCTGCCTTAGTAAACGTCGGGTAACTTAATTTATCTAAGGATTCGTCGTAGCATCGGGACGGGGGCACAAGAAGGAAAAAACCTGCATGTTTTGTTTAGCTAGTGTGTAGATTTTACATTTTTACGTGTTTGTACGATGCACTTCTTCTGGAAACCTGTACATAGCTGTTCATAGGAGAGACGAATAAATGTTTGATACAAAAGCCTCCGTCTGCAGCAGGAGGCCAGGAAACTCGCTCACTTGATTTATGTGTATGTTATTTACGCCATATGAGAAGGTTTTCCAGCTGCTAGGCTTCTGTTGCCATGGCGCCTGCAAAGTTTACATCACGTCAGTGTGTGTGTGTGTGCGTGTGTGTGTGTGTGTGTGTGGGGGGCTGCTCGGAATCAAGATGCAGATTTGTCACAATGACTCATGGGATAGAAGCATCTGGTGTTTTTCCTGATTTGGAGCGCTGCACATTCTCTTTGTCTTAAACCGACTTTGAACCCCAGAGATTCCAGCAGGCAGGTTTTGGAAGTTCGGACGACACTGACGTGTTTTCCTGCTCGAACCTTCAACTTCTCTGACTTTGAAAGTGGTTTTTGTTGCCTCCGGCCGACTTGATAAAATATAAAATGTTAGTTTTCCACATGCAGTTGTCACGTGTATCACAAAGGCCAGTTCGTTGTTTTTGTGCTATGTTTAATTGTAGAAAAAGCTGCAAAATGGTCTCAAAGGGCGCGTTCGTCACAGAGTTACGAGATAAGACCAGTTTCGGCAGCATTTAGAGGCCTGTCGCCATAAAAAAGATCATTTAAGCGGCTTAAATGAGTGAACAAAACAGGACAGCCTGGCGGTGTCGTATTACAGCTTACTCGGAGCAGTAAAACACATAATCCAACACATGTGTTAGAGAGAAAAGCGGCGTTTCCTCTGACTCGGCCCTGAGATCTCTCTCTCACACACACACACACACACACACACACGTGCTTACATAACCGCAGCCACAGTTACCAAGGACAAAACCTCACCGGCATTACCCTGCCGAGATGCCCAGGAAGTCGTTTCACTGAAATCTAATGACCTGAGTTTAATTTCTGCTAATGATTCTCGGCCATTGAGGTCAGCTGGTTCCTGCGCCCCGCTGCTGCCCCCTGCCGGCAGGGCTCAGCATCGCATCCAGCGCTCCTTCTTGCTCAGCGGGTAGCCTCTGTCCACCCTCAGCAGCTCGTTCACGCGCCAGTAATCGTCCCCCTTGAAGAAGAAGAGCTTGCCGTTGGACCAGGTGAAGGCGGCGTCGACGCTGGAGGGCAGCCCGGAGAAGAGGGCGGACAGCGGTTTGGGGTAGACGCTCAAATCCGTGTACGTCAGTTCGTCCCACTGCCAGTACTCTGAACCCTAGGAGAGGAGGGGAAGTCAGAGCTTAACTTCCCAGAGGGTTACGCCTAAATCCCGCAGTGATATTACACACACCTTGATAAAGACCAGCTTCTTGTTTCGGTCCAGGTACAAGGCCGCGTCGATGTCGGGGGGGATCCGTTTGAGCTCTTTGGGGTATCCAAAGTCCTTCCTGAACATCGTATACCTCCACACTTTATTACCTGAAGGAAAAGTGATTCTAGTGTCTTACTGGAGCTTCAAAAGAGACAAACCGGCTCAAAAGAGAAAAAGCCTCTGTCCACTGAGGCTGCAGCACAAGAGGGAGGACAAAAGAAGAAGAAAACAGGCCCACGCTTGAGACCCTACCTTTGAAAAAGTAGGTTTTGTTGGTTCTTTTGGAGTGCACAGCCGCGTTCAGGTTCCCAGGAAGTCCCGGCCACAGCCTGCTGATCCTAATGGGCGGGTTGTGTCCCATGTCTGTGACGGTCCACACGAAATCCCCGCTGAAGGCAAAGGTTTGGGTGTCTGGGTGGGTGAAAGGAGAACCGTGAAGGGGCGTAAACGTCTGCTGAGGTCAAAAAGGTCCCATCAGGATTGGGCGTGCGATGCTCTACCCAACATGATGGCGTCCAGTGTGGCGGTGCAGGGATCTGGAACCACCTCCGTTTCCTGGCTGGTTTCTGTGGGAAACACGCCGGCCGGTGGTGTGGCGTCCACAGAGCTGGTGGCTCGTTTCCCTTTGAAGAAAACAGGTTACAAAGGTTAGCTTAGCATTAGCCTGCACCGAGTGGAACCAAATGCGAGGTCGCGAGGCCTTGGTCCGCTCACCGTACAACGCCTGGATGCCCCTGATGTCGTCCCAGTGCAGCTTGAAGTTGACCCGGTACCCGGTGTAGACGGCGGCCATCAGGGCGCTGCTGAACTGGGAGTGGCCCAGGCCGAGGGCGTGGCCGATTTCGTGGGCGGCCACA
This sequence comes from Tetraodon nigroviridis, assembly GCA_000180735.1. NCBI lineage: Eukaryota > Metazoa > Chordata > Actinopteri > Tetraodontiformes > Tetraodontidae > Tetraodon > Tetraodon nigroviridis. The sequence continues at coordinate 68,095 of CAAE01015043.1, read as the reverse complement.
ATCCGCAGATTGGTGCCGCGGTACGAGCCCTCGGTCCACAGCTCGTCGTCGTCGAAATGGACGACCCCGGACTCTGGCGGCTCGGCGTGGGCCAGGACGTGACCTGTGGGCGGAGCCGACACAGAAGCGACCAGTGAGGGGCGCTCCAGAACGCCAAACGTCCTCAGCCACGGGTTGAGCGGGTACACAACGACGAACCTCGGCCGTCGAAGGGGCAGAAACCGTCCCTCTTGTGAAAGGCCAGCCTGATGTCGGCTCTCCCGTAGGGGATCTCCCTGAAGGTCAGGTCCGCCACGTCGCTCCAGTACCGGAAGGCGGCCCGGACGGCGGCGCCGATGTCGGCCCTCCTCATGTCGGGGCTGTAGTTGTAGATGCGGTAGGTCAGGCTCTTCTTTCTCCAACGACCTGCAGAAGAGGCAGTTTTTGGTTTTTTTTCCTGGATCCTGGATCGGGGACACGGATGGGAGACCTTCTGCCCCCTGGGGGGCCCCACGCACCCAACACCCTGTACTTGAGGTGCTTCTTGTTGAAAGGGTCCTCCAGGCCGCAGCGTGGCTGCCTCATCACCTGGATGGTGGCCTCGTCCGGCTCTCCGGTGGGGAGCAGATCGTTCGCCTTCTGAAAAACCCTGAGGAGCCAGACGCGCGGTCACACTCAGCCAAAGGCGACATTAGCGAGCCCGCGTCTACCTGAGGGCCTCGATCACCTCCTCCAGGTACTGAGGGTCTTCCTGGTCGGCTGCATCCTTCAGGTAGCCGTACTTGATCAAATAGGCCTGCGGAGACCACGGGGAAGCTCTCACACTCATCCTTCCTGAGTCCTTTGTTCGTTTGATCTCACCTTGGCTTCGTTCAGCTCCGCCCACTCTACCACCGCCCCGATGGCGGCGCCCAGGCCCAGCACCAGCACCAAAAGCCCTCGGTGGTCCATTACGGAGCTTCACCGTCCGGAATATCTGTTCTCGGAGCCTGAGACGGGCTGGCTGGAGCCTCAGCAGCCGAGTGTTTGTCCTCCGAGCTCCGCGGTTCTTTTCAAGCTTCCCTCAAGCATGACTCAGCCCTGTGAGCCATCCCACAGGAATGAGGAAGACGGGGAGGCCGGCCGACCTGCAGCCGGAGCCCAGACTGGAGGTCTGGAGGGTTTTTACGCTCCACACGTCCACAGAAGCGCAGCCACTCTTCATCTCCCCCTGGTTTTTTATTTCATGTTGCTGGAGCCGTTGTAGCTGTTAACCCTGCAGCTGGAGGTGTGTGTGTGTGTGTGTGTGTGTGTGTGTGTGTGTGGGTGTGTGTAGACAGGTGTGTCTGCGGTCAATGTGTGTCTAGGACAAATCTGATCAACTCTGGAATAAAAAAACCATTTAGGTTTCCCTTTATTCTGCGTTCGGACCTCCAAAGCGGTTTTAAAAGCCCAGAACGGACCAGAACACAACCGGACCTCCGGATGGGAGAGCGGGGGGGACGTCTGTGGGCCTGCAGCTGCACGCGCCGTCTACCTGGGAGCCGGAGGCCTGTCATGTGACCCACAGGAGGCCGGATCAGGGGGAACTGGGTCACTTCTGTTACAAACCTGCCTCTGACATGTGATTTTAGGGAACGGAAAGAAGGAACAAAGGAGGAGTGACAAGCCAAAGCCGGCCGGTGGATCCACTCGTCTCTGAGGTTTCTAAACCACCGGCTGGTTTCTGCTTCGCGGGCGGATTCTGGTCGGAGCCGATTCCGAAATCCCAACTTGTGATTGCGCAACCGAGGCAGACTAAATTTAAATGAACGCTCACACATCGGTTCCCACTTTGTATTTTTATCATTTGCGGGAATATCACAGCAGCATGTGTCTGGAAATGATCCCCCCTGCTTCTTCTTCCTGCCAGCTGCAACGTCCCTTCACAGGAAGCCGGCTGAGCTGCCCGGCATCCTGCCGGCTCTGCTGCCTCGCAGAGAAACGGATAAAAGCAGCCAGCAGACGGACGGCTGCTCAGCCCGTCGCAGCATCCGGAAACACCGGCGATGGGCTCAGAGCACAAAACGGACTTCAAACTGAGAGAATCCCAAACTCTCCAGGTTTCACTCGCGTCTGCAGAGTCAAACACGTTAAAATCCAGAACTTTAAAAACTCTTCCAGCTCGTTGGGTGAGTACCACCCACGAATAGTGACCCGGGTCACATGACTAAAGTGTCAAAGTGTCATGGTGAGAAGCTTCCAGAAAGGTCGGGTTTGGTCCGATCCAACCTTTAGCATCGTGTTAGCTTAGTTTCGCCTAGCTTAGCTGAAATGAACCCTGAAGGCACCACGGTCCAACCTCAGAGCTCTAACTAATGTGCTTGTCGTCCTGGGTTTTCGGAAACTCGTGCCAAACCTCCGTCCCTTCTTTGGACCCGGTCTAGTCCTGGCTCTGGTCCTCTCGGACCTTCACCCTGACCCTGTGCCAGGCGTTGCTCAGAACCCCCCTCAGGTTCCAGATGGGGAGAACCGAGTCCGGCTGCACGTTGTAGCTGCTGTCCACGGCCTTGCAGACGATCTCCAGCTCCTGGGCCCCGGGGGGCAGCGGCGCCTGCAGCTCCCACAGCTTCCACGCCCAGGCCCGTCCCGGCGGGGGCGGGGCTTGGTCCTGGCCGCCCTCCAGCCGGGCCACTTGCCACGTCTTCCCACCGTCCAGAGAGACGTCCACGCGGACCACCTCCCTGCCTCCGCCGCTCCAGGCGTAGCCCCTGACCGTCACCTCCTGGCTGCTCCCTTCCACCGCGGCGCCGTCCGCCGGCGAGGTGATGGCGGACTGAACGGGCAGCTCCTGGATGGCCGGGGCGGACTTGTAGTCCACCGTGTCCCAGTCCGTCCCAGGGGAGAAGCCCTTGTAGTCGTTCTGCTGCCAGTGGCTGCCGCTCTCCTCGGCGCTCACCGTGATCCTGCCCACCCACTTGACATTGCGCGCGCCCACCGTTCCCGGCACCACAACGCGGAGCGGGTAGCCGTGGTCGGCGGGGAGGTCCTCGCCGTTCATTTCATAGGCCAGCAGGACGTCCCCGTCCTCGCTGACGGCCTTGTTTATAGGAATGGAAGCCCCGTAGTGTGGTCCCGCTGGCGTCCCTGTCCAGCCCTTCAAACTGGACGTGGCGAGCCCACGTTGCCACCTCCGGCCTGTACCCGGCAGCCAGCAGCACGTCCCGGAGCTTGGCCCCGCCCCACGTGGCGTTACTGATGGCGGCGATGCCCCAGTTCAGCCCTTTCACCTGCTTGACCTCATTCATCTCGGAGCGGCGGTTACCGGCGCACTGCAGCGTGGCGGTAACCGTGTGTTTGGGGAACTTCGTCTTCAGATCCTCCAGGGTCAGAGCTAGAGCTCCTCCAGGCAGCCCCTCCACCTGCAGCCGGTAGGAACCCGGGTCCACCCGAGGAACGGGCAGGTGGTTTCTTTTGAAGAAGATGGCAGACGGAGTGATGTAGCTGTCAGAGAGGATCTCGGAAGGCGGCTCGGCGTTGAAGGGTTTGAGGCTGTTGACGCGGAGGCCGGGGTGGCGGACGGGGTCGGAGGAGTAGGGGTCGGCTGTTTGCACAGAGCGCTGCTTCTTCAGGTCTTCAGCACTCAGCTCGCCAACCTTGAAGACAAAGTCAAAGCTTTGGTGAGACGCGTTCCCAGCTGAAGCTTCCTGATCCTGAGAAAAACTGTTGGGGAAGAAATTCAACGACGTTCTCAGAGTGGCCACACGGGGGCGCGCCAGCTCCTCAAACACCGGCTCAGCAGCAGTTGGTGGAAGAAGAAAAAAAAATTACTGAGAATAAATTTGTTTTAGAGTAAAAATTTTAGCATTTTAATTTTAGGGCCAAGCAGTTAAAAATATGCAGCGCGAATTTCATGCATTTATCCAAAAAGGTCTTTCAGGGGGGTAAACGTGCCCGTGCTGCTGACACCGCACGTCTCAACTGGACCCAGCTAGCAAAACCATGTCTGGGAGGCACGGCCGGGTCAAAGTCAAAGCAGAAACTGTAAAATAAGATGAATAAAAGAAACAGTCAGGGTGGCTGTTTATTGTTTTATGATCTCCGCCAACCACTTTTTAGGGTTGCTGGTATCAACCTAAATAAAAATGTTCTTACAGACGCAAAAACGGAAAGAACGGTAGCGTTTTTCCACCTGTTGGGCTGCGATAACTCTTTACCCACCTTATACTCAGAGAGGATTTCCAGCACATGCTCTTGGTTGTGCACAGCGTACAGCGACCAGAAGGGCTCCAGGGCTCCGCCTGCCGCCAACAGGATCTTATCTCCGCCGGGATGCACGGCCACGAACTCCGTGATGTCGTAGACGCCGCCTCTGTAGGTGACCCAGACGCCGTCTTCCAGGCTGCGGTGACTGGTCACCTCTTCCTGGGTGAAGACGGGAAGAGCCGAGCGTTTCTCTATGGCCGTCTCCGTCTGCTGGGCCTGCAGGAGAGACGACGGGAGAGGTGGGATCTGACAACCGGGCCAGAAAGGAGGGAAAGCGGGACTTTCTGGAAAACTGCCTGTGTCAAAATCAAAATCCAGTCTTCTGGATTTTTCTGGAAAACAAACACCTCAGGCTGAACAAAGTTTCAAAATGTTAGCACTCTCATCTTCCAAGAGTTCCGAAAGCCGACGACCTGGCTGCTAAGTGGCGTCCTGACCTTGTGGTGGTGGAGGCTGTAGGCCAGCACCGCCCCCGTGCCGGCCACCAGTCCTGCCAGGACATGTGTCCAGCGGCCCGGTAGGTACGACCTTTGACCCTCACCACCACCGCCGCTGCTGCTGCTGCTGCTGCTGCACAGGCGAGACCAACACGGCGCCAACGCGGGCGTCACCCTGTGCCTGAGGAACACAACGACATCCATTTAAGAACGAATGAGGGGAATCGGTGGTTCACAAACTGAAGACGTGTGTGTTTCACAGCAGAGTCAGCGAAATACGTCAAATGTGTGTGAACGTGGAGAACTGTACCGCTGCGTGTTGGGAGGGCAACCTCGAGTCAGCCTGTGGCAACATCTGAGGAGCAGCATGGCAGGAACGTTCTGGAAGACGAGCAAAATTAGCGATTCCGCCTGAGCCGCTATGACACGTAGAGACCGTCGCTGCTACGTGTTTGCTGGTTTCAAGCATTTCAAATTCATTGGTTTTTTTTTTAAAAACAATGATTTTAAAAAGGCTTTGTTCCCAACAACCACCCCTCCTCCAACATTTGACTTTCTTTGTGTGATGTAAATGCAAAAGCTTTTTTTTAATCTTGAGACCTGAAACTAAACACAGATTGAGTCAAAATGCAAACACATCCTGATAGGATCCAGCGTTCCAGTCTGGGACACAACCGGGTCAGTCAGGCTCCGCAGTGGGCTCCTAACGCTCCTTTTAGTTTGAATATTTAACGGTTTTGTGCGGCGCTCCATCTCCAGCGACCCCCGTTTAAAGTTTGACCGGTGTCCCGCCTCTCCTCCGGGCACAGCCGGCACGTGTGTCTGTTGACACAGTCAACATTCCGAACTGAGTCCATTTTCAAAAGGAGCCAACCGGCTGAGGGGAGGTGGTTCCAAAAGGTGGTACGTTGGGTGGAAACCAGCCGCTGAAGTTTTGGAACGCCGACGTGTTTGTGGCGTTGTAAAAAGCTTCATAGACAACATTTCTTGCGCGAAGCCGTCTTATCACGCTTAACAGGTGTCATTAGGTCCAGCCTGGGTTATCTTTAACCAGCTTTCACTGACAGGGGCACAACTTCATTAACTCAGGGTTGGCAGACAGAATGATAGCCTCCAAGGCTGTTTATGAGCCCACTGCAAGCTGGAAAACTGCTGCTCCTTGGTGATGGTGCAAGATCTGAGTAAACATCCATCCTGACCTCCATCCATCCAGCCATGCTGCTCGACCTCAAACAGGAAAATCCTCCTACATATAAATCACCCCCACAGATGCTAACTGCAACTGTAACAATCATTTACACGGTTATTTCTGCTGTGACAGCGACAACAGCAGTTTACCTGGAAATGACAGCGTTTGTGTTTAAAACCTTCCACCAGATCGTTTTTGGAACTGTAAACTGTGTTATTTTCTTGCGGCGCACAAGTAAGACACGATTTGGAACCAGAAAACGTTAAAAAAGAGGCTACATCGTCAAACGTCGCTGGTTTTGCTGTAGATTAAATGCTGTAAACAACTTTATAAGATAACATAAGCGGGCAGCTAGCCACCATCCCAAGTGTAACCTTAGAACGCAGAACTTACACAACGTATTCACTTTATTTTCATCGTCTGATCTGATCATACTGCAGATTGAATCACATTCAGGGAATGCGATGATCTGAATAAAGTTAAATTAAAATAGTGTCGCGATGCTGTGCCAAATCATGCAACTAGCTAGTTTGACGATGTAGCGTTTTAGCATCCCCTAAATGACCAACAGTCGTGCTAGCCACCGTTCGGACAGACCTCAACATCCACGTAAGCTGAAGACACAAAAAGGGTGTCATTATCTTTGTTTTACAATAAAGCAAGAAGCCAAATAAACAAACAACTCACTTTTCTTGTGTCGGTCGCTTGGGCTCAGATGCGCCACACTGTCGGAAAGATACGACGGTGAAACTGCGACCGTGAACGTGGCATGAGCAGACGGAGGTGCGTTCAGGGGACCCACAAGTTAACGCGCCCCCTGTTCGAGAGCCAGTCACGCAAAACTAACTTCGATTTAAAATTCCCTCGTAAAATTATTGAATTATCTGTGAAAACGCGCTAAAAGAGCACTTGGACCTTTCAGCAAATAACCAGATTAGAGCTGCAGTGAAGGCCAAGCCAAGTGAGTTTGAACTGTTAATGTTTTTAGAGCAACAGAAATCCTCGAGATCCAGTGTTTGATTTACAGCTTTTTTTCCCTCACACACAATCTCATCTTTCTAATCCTCACAATACAGCAGAAACATCGTTACAGTATAACACGCCTTTTTTTCTCCAATGTTGTAGGACTAGTCTTTCTAGTTTAGTTAGTTTACATGTCTTGGCACTGGGGGAAAAAGTCGTAGTATAGTTAATTTTTAATTAACATCTCACACCGGAAAATCATTACTATCAAATCATTATTATCATTACTTAGCATTTGTGTGTTGTAAAAGGTGGCTAAAAGTTGCGTTTTACCTGTTTAAACATGTTGAAGTGTTTTGGTGAAAGCAGAAAACCGGCGGCGTCTCCGTGGCAACCTCGGAGCCTTCCAAAGAACTTCCAAAATGGACTCTTCCAGTCTTCAAATTACCGGCAGTAAAATGTTTCTTTTAATCCATCTTTTATTTGACACTGGTTATGGAGGTTGTCCCGCGTCCTTATCTGTAGGTCGGATTTAAGGGTTGCTTTTTTTCTCTGTTGCAGAACATGCCGTTATAAAACGGGGTGGTCTTAGCGGTGCTCTTGAGCACAACCTGGTGGCCACCGCCGGCACTGCGGCGTTAAACGCCCATTTCAATTTCGATTTTTCTGCAAAGAAATTCACTTAGCAGGTTTATTTACTTTGTTAGTCTGAACCCTACAACAGCTAATTATCGATTAATGTGCAAACTGAAATGATTGATGCAGTTGTAAAACCTTTTGAAAACCTAAAATGGTGACAGGGTTGGTGGAGGTGGATTGTATCAGACAGGAGACTAAGGTCTGAAACATGTACACCTTTAATACATGTTTAAAAGCTTTAGTACACAACTTTAATACAATACTGTGAAAATGTGAAAATCAAAGCTCTACCATGACAGTATCTATAAAACATCAGGTCTTTTTCACTATTGTCTTCTGGGTTTTGTGTGTCATCGGTTTTCTATTTCACGCGGCAGTCTGATTATCAGGTGCAGCTGGACTGGATCCTGGATTTACTGCTGCGTCATCTTTGCTGCCTCAGCCTTTATCAGGGAGATGAGTTCCATGTTTATCAGAAACACAAATCTGAGGCCTGCGATCTGTGGAGACAAACACAATGAGTTCATGTGGTCAATTCCAATCCGAATCTAGAGGAACAGCGGACCCGCACAGACCTCCACCACTGAGTTGTTGTTAAGTTTCCACTTGTTGCCTGTGAGAACCGGCCTGCCGTCGATGTAGATGGGTCGCCGTCCCTCGTTGGCGATAAGGAAGTCTCCGTTATTTTTCAGTTTAATGATCCCTGAGGACGGAAACGCACACGACGGCTACTTACACAACCACCAGCAAACAGGCGGAATAAACAGTTGACTGTACAGAGGCAAGAGCAACACGAAGCATCAGTTATACAACAGTGCATCGCTGTACCTTGTTTCCTAGATATTTTCCATGCCGGGCCCTCCAGCGAAAGGTCTATATCTATGGGTTTGTCCTTGGTCGCCCGGCCCAGTGTAATCTGTGTCGATGAGAATGGTAATTAGCAGCCCGGTGCCAGCCCAACGTGGCTTCTGTACTAAAACCTACCTCTCGTGACCTCATGAGGTAGCGTACCATCCGCCCTCTTAACGCCGCCAGCGTCTGGTTGTCAAAGTCGGGCATGCTCATCCCTGGGAACCGACACACACGTCAACGGATGCAAACAAAGCGGAGCTTTGGCTGCCTGAGGGACGTTTACAGACCTGTGATGTTGTCAACTAGGACCTGCCAACGGGGCAACTCCTGCTCCAGCTGCCTGATCTCTCTCTTCTGGTGCCGATCGGAAATCATCAGTTCTGAAGTCAGAGGAGGAATTTATCACCACCCAACTTGTCACGCCGGACAGAAAAGTCCTTCCTAGCAAATCCTCACCATGTTCCAGCACCTCATCCCGACTGTCTCTGTATTACAAGGAAGGAAAAAAGAGCCACTAAACACCTGTGGGCAGTGACAAACGTGGCTGTTGAGAAGTGAGAGGCTGCCTTACTTTAACTTCACATCATCGACCATCTGCTCTGCATCAGAGAAGTTCAGCACCTGATCACCCTTCGGGAGCGGTTGAACTGCAAACCCAAACCAAGAACCATCACTTCATTCACATAACAGCAGAAAGGTTCCTCATACGCTTTAAAATGGCCCCCCAATATTAGTTTTAGCCCATTTATACAGTAACAATCGGCTCTGAGCGGCATGCCAACCACTGACGGGCTCTTCAGACGTGTTGGCGGTGCCAGTGCCAGTGTCGTACCAGTTTGGTCTTCCAGCAGGTAGTACTGTTTTAGTAGCTGCCAGTGAACCAGGAGGCTCCTGGGGGTTCGGGCCGAGTGAAAGACGTGAGGGTGTTTGCTCAAAAGCTCCTGGAAGGTTTCCAGTTTGGACTGACTCGTCTATTTTGGGGGGGGGGGGGGAACAGTCAACGTTAATTAAAAAAATAATGTTTTGGATGCACCGAGATGTACGTACGGAGCTGATCTTGGCCAGCAGCGCCTCCTCGGCCTGGCTGAAGAGGGCTTTGCTTTGGATTGCTGCGATGGCTTCTGGGTGCAGCTGACGCATGGCCTGCCATGCCAGCCTTACACGACAAACGACAACATAGCTTTCACTCCCATTATTCAGAAACGCAAGGTTAATGTAAAACTGCTAGCGGAACGGCGCTCTTACTTGGAGATGACAGGGTCGTAGAGAAGGGCGTAC
>CAAE01015043.1:11481-58494 GCA_000180735.1 Tetraodon nigroviridis | reverse complement strand
AACGGAGGTGAGGTCGGAGGTCTACAGACAAACAGCAGCCTGTTATTTTGCGCCGTCGACAGTAAGAGCTGGCACCAAGAACTCTACCTGTAAAACTGCATTTATGAGCAAAAGGTCATCGGTGGGTTTCCATCGGCCCAGGTCTTTCGTGATGTGTAGAGGCTGTTTGCTCTTTTTCACTCTTTTAGTGATGGGTGCAGGGTTTACCACCATGGTGAGAGGCGGCGTGAGAGTACCTCCTGATTTTGTCATCTGTGTTGCATGAACACACAAAACAGCCGTTAAAACGATGGAATCTTCCGGCTCAGCTCGTCTGAACACTCTTCACGCTGTTCCGTCCTGCGTACCTTCTTCTTCTCGGCAGATGCAAGGTCACTCCCTGAACAGCGGACAGGCTCCATAACAGGCGGGCCTTTGACTCGACTGGAGGACTTGACGAGGCTGCTCTCCACCAGCTCATCGTCAAACTTCTTCCTCTTTATCGACCTAATGCAAAGAAAATGTATGTTTTGGTTCCTCACAAAAGAAAGTGGGGAGGGGCATTTCATGGTTAAATTCAAACCTGGAAGAGCTCCTACGCTTGGGAACGCCACTGCCAAAAGCTTGGGCTGCTGTCCTCTTCACATCTTTTACTCCGAGTGACTCTTCATCCTCAGATCGGCTCTGGGCACCAGCAACCCCCATCGGTGATCCAACAACAGGGTCGCCAGCCTGCATCTGTCCAGACGCAACCAATCAATCCCTGGAACATTATGACTTAGTGGTTTAAGTTAGATGATTCGTGGGTTATTGTACAAGCCTTTGGAGCAGCGATGACCATGAAGATAGAAAATAATTTATTCTTTATTTTTCAGCAAAATAAGTTTCAAAAATGGTTTTCATACAACTTACAACATACAACATACAACTTAATTTATTATTTGTGAGATAATAGGAAGTGGAATCTTGTTTTCACCAGGGTTTTAAATAAATAGGAAATATAAATGTAAAAACAGACTAATGTAATCATGCCTTTGTTTACATAGCATGTTAGCTGTGCATCATATCCTGTTATAGTCCACAGTTAAGATTTGCTACAGGATATACAGTTCTGTGGTCACTACAGTCATTCGAACTTTTACTGCATACAAATGTGTGAAATTATCTACCCTAAATTGGCTAAAACATCGTAGGTTTTACGACATGGGTATATTTTAGCTAACACAGTGTTAGCATACAAGCCAATCAACTAGCCGCGCTGCAAGACTCACCTTTTATTGTTATCTGCCTTTTTTGCTGTAAAAATTCCGTGGTCTGGAGTTACAGCGGTCAATTAACGGCCCCTAAAAACACGCATTTGCTTTCTACATGCCTAACTACCTAGAGGAAATATTTGTTATCGCCCTCTTTACACATGTTAGCATTAGCTTCTCCGTCGGCCTTGTTCCTTCTGCGAAGCTTTATTGTGCTTGATAAACAGCCTTGCGCCTCATTACCGCCACCTCATGGATGTTTTGTAAAACGCCCAAAAAGGCTGTACGCGTATAAACGCAAATTTCATTGTTTATTTATAGACCCCTGTGTCATATCATTTATTTAATTAGTTAAAGTATGAAGACGCAAGTACCATAGTACAGTATACTATATACTGTCTCATTATAATACGCAAACTTGAAACACATAAATGTATAATCTGTATTTACCAGGAATATATAGGCTGCATTGTGGTTTGTTGAAATTGCATGTTTTCATTTTGATTTTTGGTTACCCATACTTTTTCTGCTGCTGTCCTGGGACCACAGAGAGAAGTAACTTAACAGCTATACCTGTTGAAATGCATTTTCTGTCACAGCATCATCCAGATTATCACCAGTCAATGGCCGCATCACCGCCACATGCAGCCCACATGGCCGTATCTCACAGGAACTTCAGCACTCTGGGTGATTATTGCTTATAAATGACTGCCTGCATGTGTCATGGGTGTTACATTCTGTTCCTTCACGTCATTTGGTGCAGCTGATCTTGTTAAATCTCAAAGGGAACGCCAAATGATGACACACAAAGCACACCGTTCTTTTCCTAATGAGACAGCGGTGCCATTGGCAGCAGTGAAATCACCAATATAAAATGCATTCTTGACAAGGGCAGACATCAAAGCTGCAACATTTTAATGAAAGTTAACACTCACGGTTTTTCCAAGTGTTTTAAATTAGAATAAATACAAAATCAGACATTGTCCGTTTTTACAAAAGCCGATAACACATCAAGTTTGGAGAAAAACGCATTTTACCGCACAGTCAAACATATGATACAAATTCCTATCTAAAAAGCACGCACTTTAGGGACTTTAAACAACACAAAGCACATTTCTACACATCATTCTACCATGTGACCGTCTTTAAACACGGAAGCTCAGATATTAGAGAGACATTCATGTGTCAGTCAGAGGTCTTCCTGATCGATGATGCATTTTAGATCTGTAATGTGCCTCGTGTGTGCTCGAGAAATCTTCCTAGAAACAGTCCTATGTGTGTGTACCCGATCAGGAGCCCGCTAATGCTGCTGTATTTAGAGTGTCTTTAATCGGATTGATCTTATCTCGACTCCATATTCAGTTTCCGGATGACCACAGAGCTCTGCCTCAGTCTTGTCGTTTGTGCAAACAAGTGCTCGTTGTTCTTCCACAGAGGATCTCGGTTTGGCTGGACCTTCTGCACGCCTCGGCCTCCCCGCGCCGACGCCGGGCAGCCGAGGGGTGCTTTGGTTTCCGCTGGAGTCGAAAGTTGAAGGTCTGTTGAAGTGATCCCCTGTTCGCTTCCTGGGATGGCTCCGCCCGCTAGCGTGCTCCACCGCAGACAGGCTCGTGCTGCAGTTGGCTTCAGAGGAGATTAGAGCGGGTCATCGTTCAGTGAACTGCAGGTTAATGACATTTTCAGGGACCAGCAGCGTCCGTGTCATGGGCTTCACGGAAATCCCTTCTGGGTCCGGCTTGATGTCGAACTCCATGAGGATCTAACGTGAAGGGAAAGGCAGCAGAACACAGGATGACTTCCAGGCAACGCATCAGGTTCACCAGACACGTGCTTGAAACTGGTAACAAAGCTAAAAGTCCAGTTTAGTTCTAACATAACTGTAGCAAGCAGTTTTAGAACTTTTTAACTAAGGGAAAATTTATTTGTAGCCATTCTAATTGAATTTAGGTTAGTGCTAAGCTAACATGCTATTCGTCAGGATTTTTGTTAAAATTAAAAACCCTAACGCTGCTCACTTGCATCCCAAACTCACCCTGGCAACGGCGAGGTAGAGCTCCAGCTCCGCTATACGCCGCCCTATGCAGCTGCGCTTGCCCACCCCGAAGGGCACGGAGGCGTACGGGTGGTGGCTCTGCTCCCTGCTCAGCCAGCGCTGCGGCTGGAATCTGTCCGGCTGGGGAAACACGGCCGGGTCCCGCGAGGTTGCAAAGTGGCAGAGGGTGATGAGCGTCTGCGTGGAGGCAGAGCGGGAAATGTCCATCATCCGCACCCAGGTCAGCGCGGCGTAGCGGCACACACGCTTTCCCGGACACACTCACGTTTTTAGGGATGAGGTAGCCTCCGACTTGAATGTCTCTCTCTGCAATCACTCTGGCGTTGGCGGGAATAACGGGATACAATCTGGGAAAACAGGAGATCCCCCTTTTAAAACTAGGGAAACCAAAGAAAGGCGTTTGTGGAACCCTTCTGAGTTCCTACCTGAGTACTTCTTTGACCGTGGCCTTCAGCAGAGGCATCTGGGCCACATCTGCCGCCGTCGGCACCCTGCGGCCCCCCAGCACGCTCAGCACCTCCTCCCGCAGCGAGGCCTGCACCGCCCGGTGGCGGGACAGCTCGTACAACGACCAGGACAAGGTGCTGGAGATCTGCAGAGAGGGGGCGGGGCGACGGGTGAGCTGCTGGGTGGAGGACAAGCGGGCGACCGGGACGGCCCTACCGTGTCCACCCCCGCCAGCAGCAGCTCGGTCACGTTGCTGTAGACGGTCTTCATGGGCAGGTCGGTCTGTGACAAGAAGTAGGTGAGGTAGCGCCCCTCCACCTTCTCCCCGCGGGCGACCTTCTCCGCCTCGGCCGCCATGCGCTGGTCGATGTGGCCCTTGGCTGCCAGCACAGAACATCTTCACGTCAGGGAAGATCTCTTCCTAACTTCTCCTTCTAAAGGGGGGGCGGGTGGGGACGTACCGAAGTCAAACATGTAGTCCCAGCACTGGCAGAAGACGTTCCAGGGTTTGGGGAAGAGCTGGTGCATCCAGCGGGGCATGGCCATGGTGAGGAGCGTCATCACGAACATGGTGTTGATGCTCTGGATGAAACGCTCCGTCTCCTCGGGGACCGTCTCGTCCAGGCAGCCGATCCTGGACTCGAACAACACCGAGGAAACGCCTGCCACCAAACGGCGGAGGAGCAGCGCCACGTTTTTACAGGGTCTCCTTTACTCGGCGGCGCGTGAAGCTCTTCCTCACCCTCCAGGCCGAAGCGATAGAACTCGCTGGCGATGTCGGTGACGAGGCCCTCGGAGCTCCTGCGAAGGCGGAGTTTGGCGATGAGGTCTTCCACCACGCTGTTGAGGGTTTGGTCGTAGGCTTCCACCGCCTTGGGCCGCAGCATGTGCTTCCCCAGGAGGCTCCTGACCGACTGCCACTCCTCCCCCTCGCTGGAAACAGACAGAAAGGGAGGACGTCAGCCGTCCTGGGTCGATTACTGGTTGATGGTGAGTCTGAGCAAGACGGGGGACCCACGATGTCAGCAGTCCGCAGTGGTGTCCTCTGAGCCGTCTGTAGTCCTTCCAGGAGGACAGGTCCGAGCGCATGGGGTGCTGGCCCTCCTGCCTCAGGACCTGCTCGATCAACGCCGGATCGGCCACGTGCACCGTCAGGATCGGACCGAAGCTGGCCTTCCACACGGGCCCGTAGCGCCTCACTCCTTCCAGCTGGGAGGAGACAGGGGGGACAGACAGAGACCCGGACCAGTTAGGACCCCGCTGGGCTGCCTGATCCACAGGCCCAGTGATCAGGAAAGAGCTTTCACATGCAAATGAGGCGGTTTTATCAGCCTAAATCTCCCGGTGGGACTCTCTGGGGTGCAGAATAAGTGAAATTAAACAATCTGTCTTTGTGAAACTTAATGTCTTCAACGTTCAGATGAGATGCAAAAAGAAACTCTCGGATCTGGTCAATGCAAGTGAGAAAAGTTGTTCAGATGTCTCGTAAACCTCAACTGGAACCATTCAGAAGTGCAGGAACGTCTCCGTTTGCTTCAATCCTTTCTGCTTCCACCGAGGCGGCCCATCTGCTTTAAACGCAGTGTTTTGGCAGCGTTCTGGCGCGTCCTCACCTGTAACTCATGCAGCCGTGACAGCCCCCGTTTCGCGAACAGGTCCCAGGCGAAGCTGGCCACCGACGGCCCGGGCATGTCGCCCAGAGCCTTGGCGGCCGCGGCGCCCTGCGGCCGCGCGGACACGCACTCGGCCCACCGCTCCATCCACTTGCCCAGCGGGGAGCCGCTCCGGCAGGACACTCTGAGAGCTTGCTGCAGCATCCTTCTCACAAAGCTCATGAAGCGCTGGCCGGACGCAGGTCTCCCGCAGCTCGGAGCTCATTTTCCTGCCCCGGACCGGAGCCTCTCTTTATAAGGGGCGTCGTGCTCCTCGAACCCGCGCAGATAAAGCTATAAATTTTCTTATTTTGGGCCAATGGCGGATGTAAACGCCGCCGAGGCTCCGCCCCTGCGTGACGGGACAGCGAAGGCGCGAGGACGGGAAGGTGCGTCCAATCAGGAGACGGGACCCGGACCATCCCAGACGCGGCACACGTGCGGCCGCGAGCGCACCCCCACGTGCTCACCCTCAGGTCAGTGTTACACATCAGGTCACAGAAAGCGGATCATTTTTCTAAAATATTAGAATAAAAGGAGTCAACGCGGGCTTGTGAAAGCGCTTCTTTGTATCTTTTTCCCCTCCTTGTCTCACAGATGAGGCGTAAAGGTGGAAGGAAGCCGCCGGCTGACCTTCAAGGCTCTGTTTACACAGATACGGCCCCGCGCTTTTGCTGACTTGGTGGGGAGAAAATTCTGACCTGATTTCATATGAAGTGGAATTTGTCCAAAGCAACATGTGTGAGGTAACACTCCCCCCTCCTCCCCGCTCCATGCACACACCTACACACACACACACACACGCACACACACAAACCTGCCAGGTTCTACCCAGAACCTCTGTGGCGTTATTTGATTTGCATCAAATGATCCCCAGATTCACAGAATTCTCAGTCTTTGGCCACACAGAGGTCGGTCTGGCCCTGAATTATGGCCCCGCGGAGCTCATTGTGCATGATAGCATTTAGGAGATTATACAAGTGTTTCTACCTTTGATCGGCTGTCTTTGCAAATGAGAAATGACTCTGGCCCTTAGGCAAGGACGTGTAGAAATAAATGTCATATCAGCGTTATTCAGCAGCAAAAATATGCGTTCTCCAGGCTTCGCTTGCAGACAGAGGTAAAGTTCAGCGACACAAGCGGGCTTTTATGAGCCGGTTTACTTTGAAGTCTACCATTAGCCCAGTCTACGTGCAGCGTCCACGTCATTATTTGTCACACGTTGTACTTTACAGTGTCTGAGGCTTTTTGGAATCTGGTTTGACAGCAACTCTTTTTTGATGATGTAATACAGAGGTTTGCAATCCAGTCCTCGGGGCTGGTACGCCGGCCGGGCTTCGCGTCCTAGCAGGCAGAAAACGCTTTGACTACATCGGGCAAAGTGTTGTCTGCCTGTAGGGTTAAAACTGGCCTAAACGGGTCTAATACGATAGATTTGTAAAGGTCATGAAAAGCACCATTAATAGTAATGAGCTGTGATGGTTAATACATCTCCTCTGATATATTTAACTAAGAAACCAATATAATAGGTGTAAAAAAAATGCCGTGTCAGCATTGGAAATTGCCGTCGATCGATATCAGTTTTGCACAAAATTGAAAAAATAGAGAGAAGGCAATAAGATAAATAGCAGTGACATAACAAAGTCAAGGCATATTGCAGCATAAGTGTCTCTGGTATTGACTGAGGGTTCCGGGGGGAAAGAGGAACATCACTGCTGCTTTCAAACGCTGCATTTCTGATCCAAACTGTTGCATCAACATGTGAGTCCGGCTTTTTGATGCTGAGTTTCAAAGATGCAACTTGATGCGTCTTTGACTTGGTCAAAGGAGAAAAGATTTTTAAGGAAATCTTTAAGGGTCAGAAAGATAAAGATGCTGACCTTTGACATGTACGATTATACGCACACGTGCAAATGCACGTGTGCATATAATCAAGCGGCAGACAGTCCTCGGTTCTATTATTGGTGATATTGATTCTTTTTTACATTTTCCACACCGGCTTCAAAAGCCCCTGATATGATCATCTTTTCGTTTTCTACTCCGGTCCATCCTTTCTTCCACCCTATTTCCATGTTTCCACTCTGCAGGGATGCGTCCTGACGGGGCCTTCCCTGCCGCCGGGCGATCATTTCGGACCACACACGGAGGGAGAACCTAAACTTCCCACAAAAACCCAGGTATTTGTACCTAATCTTCCTTCACCTCGGTAACAGGGGATTACTATCGATTAGGGAACGTGTAAGAAATCCTGCAGGAGAATGCCCTCTTTGTGCCACTGCCTTCACTGTACTGGCACAGCGCCCATACGGGGTGTGTGTGTGTGTGTGTGTTTCTGTCATCCGGTTGCTAAGGATTAGATTCAGTCCTCCCATGTGCTTGTGTGGGGTTCGGTTGACGCTTCCTCTCTGACCCTTCCAAAAGGAAGGAAAGCATCCGTTCATCAGAAAGGCTGAGGGGGGGGCTGCCTGTTCTAACCCCGTTGGTTCGCCCGTGTTCCCGCCTCCTCCACACCTCCGTCAGAAGTGAAGGCCCCCGCCCACCCAGCCACCTGTGGCCCCACTCGGCGCATCCTCACATCCTGAAAGACGGAGAGCTGCAGGCGCGCCCTTCCCTGCCAGCGCCTGGTGACCGGACCGGTCCAAACCCTCTTTGTTCCAGCTGACGGAAACAAGCGGAGCCGGGACCTTGTCAGCTGCTCTCTGCTTGACGAAAATGAGCGGTAGAATGGAAAAGCTGGAATAATTAGCACTTACAAAGGGTGGCGGGATGAGCTACAGGCGCCCCGCGCGTCGAGGCCGACCTCCAGCAATGATGCAACTAATTCCTGGGGTATGAAGCAAAGGCAGCGCCCGCATGGCTTCACCGGGGTTGCCAAACGCCGCTGATTGGATTTGGCTGTCTTGGGATGCGCCTGCAGCTCGTTTGGTTCGGACCGTGTCCCGATGATTTAATACGTTCCAGGATGCAGTCTGGGCGTCTCTCCCTGCACGGACCCGCAGGAAATTCCATTTAGGAGGTTCAAGATTCAGCCAGTGGATCGGTCCGGGCAGAGGGGCGGGCTCAGCCGCTGAGGGGAATCTTTATGTTAAAGGTCAGAGGTCAGAGGTCATTTTTTCATAACAGTTAAAAATGAGATGGAATTCTACCCCTAACCCCGTTTTTACAAAATAAAAAGCTCTGCAGGAAGCGACAGCCTCCATCTGCCTGAGGGGGAAAAAAATCATGTGAAACTCTGCTCCATGTGCGGCTCAGACAGCAATAGACGCTTTTTCCCCCTCAAGCATCTCGTCTCGTTCGCGTTGTTGGTCTTGGAACAGAAAACGTCTGAGTAAATATGACCGAGTAAGGCTGAGCCTGTGCTGCCTTTTAGGTGTTCATCACCTGGTGCACTTTCTGCTGTTGGTTTTTGTCTGGTATGATCCCTGAGA
Source organism: Tetraodon nigroviridis (assembly GCA_000180735.1). NCBI lineage: Eukaryota > Metazoa > Chordata > Actinopteri > Tetraodontiformes > Tetraodontidae > Tetraodon > Tetraodon nigroviridis. The sequence goes on along the minus strand of CAAE01015043.1, from coordinate 49,682 downwards.
CACACACACACTCCCTCTGTGGAGAAGGGACCAGGTTGGAAACCAACTCGCTTCTAGAGGTGAGCGGGCGTCGTGGGATGGACCAGAGACCCGGCCAGGGTGTATTCCCCCAGAAAATGAATGTGCGGATGTAACAAAACCCCTTTTAACGGGTCTTTTTTGGATATCACATGACGGAGAACTAAATACTAGGCACTAAACTGGCAAAAGTGGAGATTTCGGTTTTTATTTAAAAGAATTACCAAAACAAAAACATTATCATTGAAAAGGCACCATAGAAGACTTCCCACTCCTCCTCTGTATTTAGATCCATGTGCGAGCTCTTTCTGTGGTTTGGTATAAATTATCTGCCCCCCTCCCCCCCCGAAAAACCCCAAACCCCAAACCCCAAACCCCAGTAGGAGGAGATGCCAGGAGACTGTCCATCTGTTCGCCGGCTGCAGACCCAGAGAACCGATAACACACCTTCTCAGCACTGCTAAACTTTTCCCACTCAGCTCCTTTCCTCGATCCTGCGGAAAACCGCCAGAAAATTCTTGCCTCCGTTCCTCTGGACCTTCTTTCCTTCCTCGGTGCAGGTCCCCAGACGACTAACGACGACATCGCCGACCTGCCGAAATAAGAGCAACATTAAAATGTGGCAATCGTGCCGGATGGACCGAGCCTCAGCGGTCACCTGGGGTCAGTGGTGTCACACGCAATACCCGAACCCTTTCAAGACTGTTGGATTAGGAGTTGACCCCTTTCCTCTGCTACGTACCAGTTCTTCCTCCGGCACGCGCGCAAACAGCGGATGTTCGGTGAAGTGCTTCACCATCCAGGTGTGCACCTCCTCCACGTCTGTCATGGTGTACACCAAACCCTGACATGCCCACACAAACACAAGGGGATCAATAACACAGTTCTTGGAAAAGAAAAAAAAAAACGCCGCCAGAGACGGAATCGATGGCGAAACGTCGGCATTTGTTCGAGCTGACTTTTCCCTCGCTCCACTTTTTCCTGGTTTCATCACCTCTGGAGGACAAAACTGCTTTTCAAAAGATAAAAATAACCCAGCGGCAACACGGAGGTTAATCACCTTTGCCACAGTGGAGGATGAACAGATAGTCTTTCTAGAAAAAAGATTTCTGAGAAAACTCTGCCGGGACACGCCACGTTGTTCAACATGCACCCATCTCCAAAGGAATTCCAGTCAAAGACACCCGGAAAACTGCCGTTTGAAAACGACAACATTTACACGCTCTTAAGGAGCCGAACAGATGCGGGACTCCTACCAAAGTTTTTTTGGATTTTCTGATGCCTGAAATCAATAAAAAAAATAGGGACGGAGCCAACTGGTTGAGCAAATTGCAGCTGGTTTCCAGAACTGCTGACATTCCCTCTGAAAGTCACACAATTCTAGTGCTTTGGCGTTTAATTAAGACACAAAATATTAAAAAGCTGTTTATACAGATCTGTAAAAGACTGTGTTGGTTAAGCATCGAGCACATCGGTGCCATGAGAGAATGCTTTATAAATGCACTTTTAAATGTAATTATTTGTACCAAAAACCAGCCTGCCACCATCTCATACCAGCTCCACGGGCGTTAAACTGAAGCGGGATCTCAAAGTGAAACCCTCCACGTTGTTTCTCTCTGGAACAGCTTGAAACTCAGAGAATTCCGTTTAACAACACTCCCAAGGTCGCATACCTCAGCAAAAGCCCAACAGTCCTGTTAAAATAAAAATTCCTGGATCTCCACCAAGATTTAATTGCTCCTTTCTTGGCATGCTCCCCACCGAACCGCCGGCTTTTGTTGAAATCCACCCAGTTTTGTTTTGGTATTTTTTTCTTTTTGCACAATCCCACTTAAAACAACAGACATATTGTACATCTTGTAGCTCAAACTCGTGATTTGAGCCAGTCGTCGTCTTGATTTTTAGATGTTTCCCAACCAAACGAGCGTGAAGCCCCTCAGCGGGGCGGCTTTTGTACGTACCCCTACCCTCAGCGTGTAGGCATACTCTGCCAGCAGCGTGGGACTGATGATCCGCCATTTATGCTTGGTCTTCTTAAAGTGAGGGTCAGGGAAGAGGAAGAACATCTTACTGAGCTGAAAGACACAGAACATTTGCAGACAAACTTTAGATCTTCGCCTGCTCTGGTGCTGCGTTTCCAAATGCTGCTCTGTCGTCTCTGGCGTGTTAGAAGAAAAGAAAGTGGAAGACAAGCGGAGCATTTAGGATGATTGCCACTGGCTACACAACAAACCTGATTTATAGGAAATTCTCTTTAATCTTAGGAAGAAGCCTTGACTCATGTCGCGCAAACAAAAGCTATATGACTTCAAATAAATAAATAAATCATGTAAGATAATTTAAAAAAAACCACAATATCTAGCTTATGTAGAAATCTTTACCATAAATAAACACAGCTGTAGCATTCAGTTCCTCCTCCGCACTTGCATTCTCTCCGGGCATTTGAGGTGAGGGTTTTTACCGAAATCAACCCCGGTACACCCAGCCTGCTGTATAAACTAATACGAGGTTCCACAAGTCACGGATTACTGCAGCTAATTGCAACGGATAAATGGCGGCTTGCGCTGCTCCATGCTGAGCTGATGTGATGTCTTGCGTGTCAGTCAATGACCCCATTGTGGTACAATCCAGGATTTATAGTGCAATTCATATAAATAATACAGTCCATATGTTGCACTGGCTACGATAATCCCCCAAAGTCCAAACTGCTTTCCCTCGGATTCTTATGGCCCTGGCATGGCCTGCAGCAGCCTGTTAGCATTAACTTAATGATAACGTAGGCTCGCTCTGATGAGCTGTTATAGAGACGCATACGAGGTCCAATTAGGTTCAATTTATGTCACAGCTGTACTATTACTATATATAATAAGCACCTAATGGGTTGGTTTTTCCAGATCAGGGGAAAATGTACATGTATATTTGTTCAGCTATGCAGTTTGAGTGCAGTAAAGTACAGTGATTTATTTGGTTTTAGCAACACTGGCCATGCTAACGTCACCGGAGACCACTTATCTGAAGCTCTGTCCGCAGCGTTGATGAAACAACTGTTTTACATTGTGACCAAACTGAGATCTGTGAGGGAAAGATACAGTGGAACTCAACATTGCTGTACCTGTCCTTTACTGAAGAAGTTGGGGAGGTACTTCATGGCATTGCTGCGAATGCAGGCTATGTTCTGGTATTTCTCTGGTTCCGAGGCCCGCAGCGACTGGATACGATCCCGGACATAATCAGACACTTTGACTCGGATCTCAAGGCCCAGCATGAGCTTGTCTGGGAAAAGCGGAGATAACTCCACTAGACGAAGGCAAAGAGGTAAAGGCACAGAGGTGGACGTGAATAGAGGCTTCAGCAGATAAACAGCAGAACAGCATCCGATCAAAAAGAACCGCTCAGGTCACCTAGAAGACCCCCATATCCACATCCGATGTCTGCAAACTCCACTTGCCGGCTGTTTTCCTCTGAGGGGCTGCCAGGAAAGAAGTTTGGGTACAGCTCGGACCAGTCCATTTCTTCTGGACAAACAGGGCTGAGGTTACAAACAGAACTGGTTTTCAGCAAAGAAACATGAAAAGAGTACTATTGCAATCATAGCACTAGCTCTAATTAAAGCGGATAACAATATGCATGTATTGTAATGGAGAAACCAAATAATTCATCATTCGTGTGACTAAATACAAAGATTTCACATGACACCATAATAAATCAGTTAGCTTGTTAACTCCTCTGTTACAAAAATCTGAATTGGAAAAATCATTATGGCAGAAGTTATATTAAAAGAATTATACTCGATCACTCACTATTCAAACGTGTGATGAGCCATTGGATTGGAATGAGCTCGTTGTCTGTAGTATTTTTTCTGCGGCATCGATGTCGAACTCATGTCGAAGCGAAAGCACTGGCGTTAGTCTAAAAAAAACACAAAATGATGGCTTAATTGATGAATTTACGCCGCTGCCGGGACGCACTTCCACACTTTGCGAGCCGTTGTGCGTCGCCAACATTCTACGTCATCACTAAGCGTCTTGGACTTTGGGCGGAAGTCAGGTTTGTTGACAGGCAGCAGCGTTTCCCACGTTATTGACGCTTCCCCCCACTGTTTTGTGACTTTTGTAACGCATTTTAATTTCTTTCTAGCTAAAATACCTCTTATAATAAACAACGCTTTCTATGCCGATAGTCGTGCTTTGTAATCTCTCATAAAATATGTATAAAACAATCCATTTAAACGACATCGAGAATATTTTAATAATGTAGATCTATTCCTAACACGATGAATGTTTTTTTTTAGGTAATACATCATAAATGTCAAATTATTCACAGTTATTCACACAACCAACAACACACACGTTTTTCTTTGAGATGAACAAAGTCTTTATTACAAAAAATGAGGACCATAGTTTTGGATCAGAATCTCGGGGGTACGTTTGTCACTTAGCACAAAACTTCTCAACCAACTATCTATTATACAATCAAATCAAATTCAGTCACAATATTTAGATTTTTTTTTTCTCACCTTTTTTTTTTTTTCAAAAGCAAAAAATTGGGTCATTTAGTAGCATTTGTCAAGATAGTAAAAAAACAAATAATAAAAGCTTTGTGCTTTTGTATCCATAGGTTTTGTTCTTGTGTGTGCCATGTCTGTAAAAACTCTTTCTGGCAGTGTTACAAGAGTGTGGAGGATTATCCACTTTTACACCGTGGTCACTCTCATGACTACTTCTTGGTTGGCACGGCGCAGGTTGTTGGGCCTTAGCTGGCTGAGGATGTGCTAAAATGTGTGTAACCACAGTGGTGTGTGGAGAGACAGTCCTCGCGTGATGGCTTGTCCTTTGTCCTCTGTCCACGACACTGTGAGAGTTCCTCTCCGCGCGGCCTTTACTGCTGATGGGGTCATCTAAGTCCTTCGCCTTCTCGTAATTCAGAACTTTCCACTGCTGGTTCACCGCCTGCCAGCGTTTAAAAATCCGGTAAACAGATGATCCTTCATGGATTATAAGGCCTGAGTATAGAGGGCAAATAGTGTTACAGGAAAGGCTTGTTTGTTAAGAATCAAGTATTAAAAGGCAGAGAATGTTCCAAACGATAAGCTCTTACTTAAATAATTAAGATTACATTTGCTATATTTACTGGGTGTTTTGCACAGAAACAAGTTTGAGAAGCAGTCAGATTTAGATTACTTCCTGAATTCACAACAGAGGGGGAAAAAGTAATAGGCTACGAATGGTAACTATTATAAACAATGCTAGAATGGTACTGTGCTAACTGTAGGAGCTGTTTCGTGTTTTGTTTACAGGGTTTTAAAGTATTGCTCTTCTGCTCCATTTCAGAGGGTTGCAAGATTTACCTATACAAACAATGTCCATGAAGCCGTACATGCCGTAGCATATCTGGAAAAGAAGGTCCTGTCGCTGCCATTTGGCTGATGGGCTGAGAGACGACCACACCAGCCAGGAAATGCTGGCGATAAGGAACAGAGAGCCCAGGATAATGGCTGCAATCTGCACCCTCTCAATGACAGTCAAGGAGATGGCCTGCCACTGCAGAGAAGACAGAGATGTAGGTATAGAACAATATATTTTACTGCAATTTATCACATTTCTCATTTGGTAATTCAGCAATCACAGATTTCTCTCCTTATATGCAGCGACTCTTTAGTGTTTTCTTACAATAACAATGTGGTATACTGCATGTTGGTGTGCATTTCTCACTTAGCTCCTACAGCCCGTTGTTGTCTACCTGCAGCGGGTTCTTGGTGCTGATGGCCAGGACCTGGTACTTGAAGTAGCACAGCTCACAGCTCCAGGAGCCCCTCTCGCTGATCCAGCGGATCAGGCAGGACTGGTGTGTGCAGCGCACCGAGCCGTCACAGCGGCACGGGCTCAGCAGCTCCCCCTGCAGGACACAGGCAGCAGGTGCACGGGGAGCACAGGCTTTATGCTAGGCTTTGCTTTTCCCACATTTTACTCCTGTTTCTCCAGCGCATTTGGTTTTTTTTCTCTCTACTGTTTACTTTTCATACCACCCCCCTTGCTATTTTTATGGCTCTTTGTTCACCGGAACAAACCAGAGCTGCACAGTTGTTTTGACTGTCTGGGGACCAAGACGGAGAATGTTTCCACTGTTGTTCTGCAGATACTGGGATTGTTTTTACTTCTGACCTTTGCGGTGCATCTTTCTCTCTCAAGAAAAGGAAGCATCTGATTTCTCTTGGCTGGCTTAGTCATCACTCCGTCCGTTTAGGGTGGTATTTTTGGAAAAACGATCAACTCCCAATTTGCCACACTCGCAGAAAATAACTGAGTTCAAAGCAGGCCAGAATTCCTGAGGAGAGCTTTTGGCAGTTGATCCCCCGGTTTTATTTTATTACAGCTAAGTCGCTTACAAAAACAACTGCATCTCATTAATCTAAAGATATTCCAGACGCGATGTGCTCTTAAAATAAATCCGCTCAAAGGATACATGTGCTTTGATGGTTTGAGCCGCAAAACATGAGCCAATGAAAAGCAAAGGAGGTGTGCTTGTTTGACTCCAACTGCCGGTTAAGTATCTGGATGCGGATGTGTCACATTAGCCTCAGAAGCGGTAACAGAATATCTGGCTGCGTGTGAGAGGCCTCAGACTGACAGCACTCTTGCACAGCTCACGTTATTTTCTGTCTGATCCTGCGTGACGCCGACTCTTTGATTAGCCGAATATCTGGAGGAAGAGAAAGTAAAAGTTCCTGGGACTTGGGGCAAAGTCTGTCTTTTCAAGGTTGACTTCATCCACAGGATTTGACGCACTCAGAAGCTATGGTGGTATTTTCTGTCCTCCTTCCTCTCCTACTGCTCTCCTCCCTATGGCGAGGAGATATTTAAGTCTTATTTTGTGTGACCTTCCTGTTGCCCGAATGAATGATGAAAGGTCTGATGCCCGAATTAAAGAGTCCCTCGGCGGATTAGTGCAGTCACACTGCCTGTCTTGCTCACATCTCGCTGTATCACAATGAGTATAAAAGACTTTCATGTTGAAAAACCATTCTTTTACACATCCTTTTAAAAAAAACACGTCAGAATTTTTAGCATCAGATGAACGTTACTACAAAGGCCTGACTGCTTCCCACAATAAAAGCCGGCTCTGAGCGGCCGGCCTCCATCGAGCCTGCTGCTATTTTCAGCTCCCTGCCAGGTCTGACAGATTTCTTGGTTCTGTGTTAGTGTCAGTAACTCCACATTTCCAGAGTGATATTCAGGTTGCAGGGTGTGGTTTTGAACAGGTCGTGGCCCCCCGATGCCACCGGGGCCGCTGCGGTCTGAGGCCTGCAGCCTAATTACAACAAATGAAGTTGTTTAGCATTAGCAGGTTAAGCCACTCGGGTGTAACACACAGATCTGCGTGGATCAACGTGGTTCCTGTGCTGCTCTTTCCCTCGCTCTGCTGTGCAGCCGAGGATGTCGCCAGCTTGTTTCGTGACTGGTGTGCACATTTGTGCTGCTCAAAGATCATTAAGAGCAAAGGCTATGCTGATAATGGATAGTCTACTTATAAATAGCCCTTTGGTGACCCAGGGTTTCCTATCACTGGTGATGCTGACTATAGCCCACCCGTGTCAGGTCACCAATACTGTCTGCGAAGCATTAACCTGTTGAAAAGGTACATTATTTTCATCTGAGGGCCCACGAGGCCCTGGACCGGTTCCATCCGAGGGGCAACAGTGCTGTGCTGAGACCGTGTATACCTTCTCTGGCCCCTGGAAGCAGATCCGGCACTGCGGGGACCGCATCCCGCTGTCCGAGAGGCTCGGGAGAGAGGAGGCGTCCAGGTTTCCTCCCTTGGGTTTGAAACCATCCTCACTGCTCTCGAACGCCAGGCTGCGTGGCCGGGGGTCTGAGCCGTAGTATTCCTCCTCGTCGTCCCGGCGAGAGCAGCTGAGCGACGGCCACCCGCAGTCCCCTAGGGCGAGCCCCCGCATCCCGCTGTGGGAGCCCGGGTCCGTGTCAGTCCTGCTTGATCCAGAGCGCATCAGTAGCAACAATTTAAGTTCACTGAAAAACATCCGGATGCGATGTTTCAACATTCTTCAGCACGCAAATAGTTCTGTGAAACCACTTTCCATTGTTGGTATTATTGTTGTTGTTGTTGACTTTTACGCAGTGAGTTCACGTTTATCAGTCAAAAGAGCAGAAGAGAAACATGTCGGGCTCTGAAGACAGCCCATAGCTCTTTGTATATCCTGTTGTCATAGCATGTGCACTGCCGTCCAGCCAATGGGGAGCGCTTGTTTGCTCGTGGACGGACGCGGTTGCGCTGGGGTTTCAATGGAGGCTGAGCGGCGCACACAGCCAGGCACCTGCGCGCGGGTCGGCGCCGTGCTGATGCTCCATCCTCCGGGTGGCTTCGAGCACGCAGAGGCGGTCCACCAGAGAATGGGACCGGAAAGGGGCTGTTGGGTGCAAAAATCCACCAAGAATGAGGTGGAAAACCCGATTTGGACGTGTTTTTATTTCCTGGAGAGCTGGGGAGACTGGAGGGGGTCAGAAGAGCGGATCCTTTGTTGTCTCAGCAGCATCAGATCTTCTTTTCTCTCTCTCTCTCTTTCTCTACCCCGAGCGTCCTCTTTCCCTAACAACCACGACGGCCAATTGACAAAGTTGCAAAATGGATTCGGGAAAAATGGGACTGGAGGGAGAGTCAAAAACACCCAGGTCACCTGAGCTGGCGGTGCCCGTTACCCGCTTTCCGCCACAGATCAGCGGGATGGCAGACGTGAATTCCTGAACAAACCGGGAAGGAGCCCATGGCGCTCTGCAGCCGGCCCCTCTGGGCGCTTAAACACAAGTGCACGTCGTCGTCATCACACCTTGTCCAAATTCAGCCATCCTGGGTCCGACAACTGTGCGTCTCTGCGCGATCGAAACGTCCGCAATCCGACGCTTACAGGCGATCTCAAACTTCCCCTCGTGTAAATATTTCCAGATTTGTGTAAAAAAACCCACCCTCCCCCAGCCGGGAAGAGCAGAGATGAGGCTCCAATCCAAGGCTGACAGAGCTGAGGTGCCGATCTTCATGTGACGTGGAGACCACGTGTTCAGATGCTGAGAAAAAGAAAAAGAAAAATCGTGTTTTGGCCTCAAGCTACAGACTGAAAAATGCATTTGGTGCATAGGATGACGAAAATCATAAAAAAGTAGAGGGAAAAAAGGCAAAATCTCTAAAATCTGAACATTTCCCAAAGATGTCCTAGAAAAACAGAGCTGGAATCGGAAGACTGGGCCGTTCACGCTGGAGTGATATTCACAAATTGGCCTAAAAGAGGCTTCTAGAGGATTGCAGATCCATTTAATATTCCTCTAAGATTTGAAATGGAAATGTGATTTCCAGCCACTTTCCTTTATGATGCAAAACTCCTTCAGCCAGCCTCCCTCCAGGAAGAAACGACAGTGAATTTGGATTTGGCACGATGCGAGATAAGGACTTGCAGGAGAAGCAAGCACTTAAACTCATCATCCCCCAGATGAATTTCAGTCACAGCGGCTTGTGGAATATCCGCGTCGCCATTATTTCTCATAAAAGAATAGCGCTGCCGCTCTGCTGCTGTCAGGGTAACTGTCACCATTCGGTTTTAGATCCTTGTCCCAGTTGCTGAGGTCACTGCACTACCCTGGTAACCGTTTCCTTCCAACAGACAGCCGCAACGCCAGCGTAGCGATGCTGCACATGCGAGGATCACACAGCAGGATGGTAACGGTCGGCCGGTGTGCAACATCAATGTGCTGAAGAGCTATTTTCAAATCTCCAGATTCAGGATGTGGTCCTGAGCGTAAGAAGACAAACGGTACAGAATAAAATGAACCAGCACGACAAGATGTCTGGCATGTGCCTGTTTGCGCCGCAGACAGTCAGACAAGTCTCCAAAGAGTTGTTTTTTCCTCTGATTGTTTCTCAGCTGTCAGGCTGGTGATGGGTAGGTTTCCAGAGAGTTCTCTTGTCACATCAGCCGTGTAAACACCTGTCAGGTTAGCAGCTTCTGCCATGCGTGACCCAGCAGTGAACCCCCTTTGTCACCTGCTGCACAGATTTAACAGCATTTGAATATGTTAACGCTGTAATAATGAAATCATTCTGTTGTTGTTGTTTTTTTTAAAAAAGTAATAATGTGTAATACATTTAGTACCACTGCATCCATCTGCTGATCTATAGAGATACTAGAGACATATTTTCTTGTGCATGTTTGATGTTGCAATAACACTAAAGTACCTATACCTTTTTAATCCCCAGTGGATGGAGAAGATATTTATCCTGACCTGCACTTTTCCCCCGTGTAATTGCTATTTTATATTCCTTTGTTTTATCAATTCATTACATTTCCTCGTTCATCCCTATTTCTTCTAGTACATATTTCTGTTCTCCCATTTTTACCTGCGCTGCGTTATTTCCAACCACTCCATCTGAGTATGTGTCCAATAGTGATTAACAGTTTTACAACAATATTAACATTATTAGCCACAATATCCACTGTTACTTTATGAAACACATCCATGTAAACACAGCCACAACGAATATTTACAGTACTGCACAAAATGTGCTTGTGGTTAAACATAAAGTTGAGAAAAACATAACATTTTCTTTTATTTTAAAGGCATTATGCTACTTACATTTTGGTTGAACCTTTTCCATCTCAGGGTGAATATTCTACCTATACAAGTCTTTACGTACTCTTATAGCATGCAGAATACGAACGAGACAAGGATTTTTTTTAAAAATCGTATAAAACAATTGAAGGCAGTCTTGAAGAGAATGATTATTCCATTGTTTTATTTATGTGCATTACTTTTAAAAGTATTCGAGGCTCCATCTGAAGAGTTTAACGTGAATTAGCCGGAGATAGCCGACAAACGCACGAGCACATCTCGGCTTGTAACTCGCGACAAAGCTTTCTACACGAGACAAGACTCTCGAGACTTTTTTAGCCCCGCCTCCCAGGAGTTGCTGCCAGACGCAACAGGAAGCGACAATCCCGAAAAAGAAGAGAGTTCACGCTGGAAGACAAAACCCGCGGCCGAGGCTGAAACCACGCGTGCTGATTCGGCTCCTTCCCTGCGGACCGGCGGCACAACCCCTCGGCTCCGGCCACCGCTGACCCGCTTCGGTCGGACTTAGACGTGGCAGACCGGGGACCATGTTCTCATCGTGAAGCTGTAGTGAGCCTACCTGCCACGGAGAGCACACGGGCGAGGTGAGAACAAGTCTTTCAACCGTTTACGTGTGATTCTTCGCGTCTGTGTGTGTGTGCGCGCGTGCGCGTGCGCTGGTGTGTGTGTGTTCGCGCGCGCTAGACAGACCGCCGACATATATGTAATGTTGCACACACAGATGTGGAAGTTGGTGTCGGTGATCCGTCTCCTCCGCTCCCGGCTCTACTTTGTATTTCTGTTTTTATCCTTCCGCCACGTAAGCCGTCGTCGTTAAACAGTCCCTGCGTGGTCGTTTCACTTTCCCCCAGAAAGGAGTCTTTTTTTAATCAGAAAAGCAGCACCACGTGTCGAAGAGCAGGGATTTCCGACCGTCATGGCCTGTTTTTCTTCCGCTCCGCCCACATGGCCTTCACTATTCTGCTAAAAATTGACTTGATGAAGTGGATAAAATGAATGAGAGCGGCTGGTGATCAATCCAATCCGCCCCTCCTGTGATCGATGCTGCTGCCCGGGTTAACGACCTCGGGGCTGGGAGGAATCCGTGGAAACTTGATGTGATGGTCAAAAATGTGATGTGTCACTGAAAAGAGCAGAAGTTGTTTAGATGAGCAAGCGGAGCCCCATCCTGTGGAGCTGACACAAACCGGATTATGCGGAGGAGCAACGTCCTCTTTAATCCCATGTTCTGATATTAGGATGATGGCAGGGTTGGGATGACTCAGCCACTTTCTACTAATAATCAGTAATAGTTGCAGGGGAAAACAGCTGGAGTCCCTGTGCATGTTTGTTTTATTCCAAATGTATCATCAGTAATGTCCTGTCGTGACATAAAAGTCTAAATATTGCCATAAAAAGTCCTGCAGATGTATGTTGGTTGGAAAATATGGTAGTTTTTATGGTATATAAGGTAGTTTATTGCAGTGAAATGTCTGATATTTACTCTATTATTGTTGCTCATTAAATTAACCAAATGGTGCCTCGGTCATACTTCTCATCCGACCTATTCTCATTCGTGTCATCTAGTTAGTTGTCGTGCTGAAGTTGCGGCCGCTAATAAGCGGGGATCATCTGTAATCTGCCAGAAACATGCTTGTTTTGGCTGCACTGGTGTTAGCAGTCAAAAAGCCACCCAGAAATATGCACATTTGTTCCATTTATCAGCTTCTCATGGTAGCAGCATCCCATCTTCTCATGATCCGGCGCCCCTCAAAGAGAAACTATCGACCTCGAGCTGCAGGCTTTCCACAGCAGCGTCGGCGGCGTGTTAGCTGATGTATCCGACTTTGCTGCATCTGGAAATTGTGCAGCTTCAGCTGCACTCTGTCTGGGCATTTTGTGTTTCTTTGACGTGTGTGTGTAGCCGTGCGGCGTTAGCCTCAGATCTGCCCACAGTATCGGGTTTCGCAGCTGATTCACTCTGAAAGTCTGCTTTTATGAGCCGAGCAACATGGGGGAAATCTGCAGACTCATAATGCCATCCCCGTGTAATGGTGTTAACAACTTTCCAGCCTTTACAGCCATTTAGAAGAATATGACAGTTTATTTTTTACTTTTGTCAGCACCTAATTAGCAGTATTAGGACATAAAACAGGGAATCGACCGACGTTGAAGCTGGGCTTCTTCACTCGCGTGTGGCACCGTGTGTTGATGCATCATTCAAATAAACTCGTTGTTTGTTGGGCTCTGCCCGGAACGACGTTGACAGCAGTTGGCTGGTGCTGCGGATCTGCTGGAATGTGGACAGATTCTTGTCTGCAGACCCAGCGTGACTCAACTTTCTCTGTGTGAGAGGAAAAATCTGGCGGGTTTGACAGGAAAAATGCAATATCTCCTCCCCCGAGTCAGCTGCAGTTTATGTCGACCGCGTTACTAATTGTGGTTTGTGAGCACATATGAATATTTAAGTCCTTTTCTGTTACATTGTGCCGTGTTATTATCACTGGACTGCGGGCAGGGCTTTCGCCGGTGGCGACTGCAGAATGAGATGTGTAATCGTACTGCTCGTGTTTGTACTGAGCTCATCAAAAGCTCAGGGGAAGTTTTCACGCAGTGCCAAAAGGCTGTAAATATTTTATCAACAAAATCCGCTCAAAAGTGCTGCTTCCTCCGCTGCAAGGCTGCATTTTTGCATTTTCCAGACTCATTAATTGATGGCGTTGATGTTGAAGTTTCAATCCGGGCATGAGTCAGCATGAAACTTAAGCCTTTCATTAACACCGGGCATCCTCACCTGAACCCCAGCTGTCACAGACACGTGCTAAACTCTTAACGTAAACACACTTCTTGAACCTTAAGACCAGCCGGAAGCCTTTAGGTTGCGAGGACCAGTCGGAACGTCCTCATACTGCAATAGAAACGCATATTTTGGTTCCCCTGTGGGGCTCCAGCTTCCATTCCCCTGTGCTTTAATGCTGGTTAGTAGCCTTTAGCGGCTAAAGCTAACAGGCTAAACATACACACGCAGGAAGAAGTGGCGTCTGTTTCACGATTTTTTACCGGAATTTGTTTTGTTGTTGGTCCCCCAGTTTGCTTGGCTATGAAAATGGCCCACGGCACCAGTGTCCAGTACGAGCCAGTGGCGGAGATCGGAGGCGGAGCTTACGGGACGGTTTACAAGGCCCGGGATACGGAGAGCGGGAAGTTCGTGGCGCTGAAGAGCGTACGCGTCCAGACGGATCAAAATGGCCTCCCGGTCTCCACGGTCCGAGAAGTGGCTCTGCTGCGGAGGCTGGAGCAGTTCGACCACCCCAACGTGGTTCGGTGAGACCGTCGACCCCTTTGGCCTCAGAAGTAGCCGGTCGCTAAGATCCCTGGGGGTTTTTTCACCCGGCAGGCTCATGGATGTGTGCGCCACCCAGAGGTCGGAACAGGAGACCAAAGTCACCCTGGTTTTTGAGCACGTGGACCAGGACCTGAAGACGTACCTAGAGAAAGCCCCCGCGCCCGGATTACCCCCCGGTCGCATCAAAGTGAGCACCCTCCCAAAGGGTTTAAGGTCCTAAAACGAAGACAAGCGTTCGGTTTGATCACTAAGCCGCTTCTGCAGGACCTGATGCGACAGCTGCTGTGCGGTCTCGCCTTCCTCCACTCCAATCGGGTGATGCATCGAGACTTGAAGCCGGAGAACATCCTGGTGACCAGCCAGGGCCAGGTGAAGCTGGCCGACTTCGGCCTGGCCAGGATGTACAGCTGCCACATGCCGCTCACCCCCGTGGTAAGAACGGCACACCTAGCTTAGCCGCTACGCCCTCATTGGTGCGACACCAACCTGTGATTAAACGCGTTCACTTGTTCGCGGAGGCTGAGCTCCATTCATAATTCACACCCAAAATCAACATCTAAAAACCTGGAGGAAATAAAATATTGATCAATCTGAATACGCCTCATCTGCTTTTAGAGGATTCCGACTCGGCTCTACACGCTCCAGCCGTCGCCCTCCTGTTCTTGACTTATTCACAACCCCGGGTCACATGACTTATGGATGATATACTCAGTTACTTATGTAACTATTACATACACCAGCACCCTATATCCATTTAGAGGAGCAGCTCCCTGTCAGCACATTTAGCTGGCAGATTCCAACAGAATGGCCAACCTGCAGAAGCTGGAGCCGAATACGTCCATCTCAGGTGTAGGAAAACGCTCCTTCGCAGGTTCCAAATCTAAGTATTTTGTGCTGCTGCTAAACTGCTCTACGCCGCTCTTCCAGGCTTTGACCCCCCCCCCCTCTGTGGCCTTTTCCAGGTGGTGACCTTGTGGTACCGGCCACCGGAGGTGCTGCTGCAGTCCGGTTACGCCACACCTGTAGACATATGGAGCACCGGCTGCATCTTTGCCGAGATGTTCCGACGCAAGTGAGTCACCAGAATGGCTGCTTTTATTCTAATTATAGTGTCATTAAGTTGTGGGTGTGGGAGCCACGTGGGCGTCTGCTGCTAATCAGATTAATTAACTTTCATGACATATCCTGGACGTCCCTCGGTGAGGTGGAGGCCTGTTATTATAACCCCACTTCTAGTTCCTCGTCAGCCTCAGATCTCGGAGTTCCAGAGCGTGGCATTTTAAAAGGCTCTCACACACACACACACACACACACACACACACAACCCTGTACTGCTGCTTGCATCAAAGTCACTGAAAGACTAATGGAAAGATTGTGGATTGAGTTAAATATTAACAGAATTCTAATCCATACAACCAAGAGCTCCTACACGGCTTTGTCAGAGTGTGTGTGTGGGCCTGTGTGAGCGTTCCTTTAACCAGCAAAATCAAATATTCACTAGCTTTCAAATTGCTTTTCTGAGCAGAATTCATTTGCCAGTTATCAGGTGTTTCCTTTTTTTTAGGCATCCCCGTTTTTATTCCAGTGTTGTGAAGGGAATGTTTCATGCACTCTACAGAAACGTGCTGGGCGTTGGACAGTAATGGAGGAAAACAAACCCCATTTATTTCTTCTCTTGATCAGCCTCCAGATAATCACGCGCGCTGGCGCCACCTAGTGGCTAAACCGCGACGTGGTCGCAGCTGAATTAGCCACGGATTCTCTGGGGGGAGGAAAATGAAATAAAACCCGCTTCATTCCTCTGATTTGTGCCAATGCTTGTGTCTGTTAGACCTTTATTCTGCGGAGAATCCGAAGTGGACCAACTTACGAAGATTATCAAGTAAGCGTTTGTGTGTGTGTGTGTGTGCTGGGAGGTGATTGAGTAAAACACGTTTTGAGGAAAACCACGCGTCATTTCAGGGTCCTCGGCTTGCCTTCAGAGGAGGAGTGGCCAACCGATGTTACGCTGTCCAGAAAAAACTTCCCGTCGGTCTCTCCCAGCCCCATCACCGACTTCGTTCCAGAGATCAGCGAGTCCGGAGCTCAGCTGTTGTTGGTAACCGTTTTCAGATGAATGTGATCCTGACTGACCATGAGCCGCGTTCAGCTTCCGGAGCGGACGCAAACAGGTTCCTGCAGCCTTCTAACAGCCTCTTCTCTCTTTGTTCTGCAGAAAATGCTGACCTTTGACCCCGCCAAACGAATCTCGGCCCTGAACGCGCTAGAGCACCCGTACTTTCAGAACTAGCGAGCACTGACTGACATGAAGCAGTAAGAGAGGCGGAGTGCTTTAGACTCGACCCCACCGTGCTGATTTCCTCTTTGATGTTCCTTTGTCACACACACACACACACACGCACGCACACACGCGCGCACAACGCGAGGGCTGAACCCCAGGCCTGTTTGAGCGTCCGCCCTGTAAACGTCCCCTCGGTGTGTCTGCAGAGGTAGCAGCAGAGGTTTGGCTGTCTGCACCTACGGGGTTCCGGGAATAGAATCCCGCTCCTGAAATGTTGCCGTTGTTATTCCTGCGCAGTTTCCAGGCGGAAGGATGCGCTCGCTCCTCCGGCAGGCTGGCAGAAGCCTCGCTTCCTGATTCTCAACGCGTCAGTGGTTTTCCTGCGTTTGTGTTCCCGTTCATCCAGACCCAAAGAACAAAAACAGCTGTGCGGTGTGCTGCGTCCTGTGAGATGTGCGGGGACTTTATTTTAGCTTTTCTTTCCCCCAACTTTTCTGATGATCGGAGCTACAATCACAAGTTTTAGTCGCGTTAAGTTTTTTAGGATGTTTAAAGCTAAACATCAGTCAGCTGAACTGTGGAAAAAGTATAAACTATAACACCTACGAGCACATTAAAACGGAAGCTACAACCTACTTTTGCCATCACTGAGCAAACACACTCGTCTACGGAAGCGTATCGCTGCTAAACGCACAAGGGCTTCGTATCGTCATTAAAACGCCGACTGTTATATTAGCAAACCTTTTAAAATTAATTTTATATTTTTGCACATTATAATGTGATGTGTTATTTGAAAACGGATTCTCGTTATTTCAAAATAAGCTGTTTTACTTTGCTATCCTCAACCACAGGTAGAGAAGTGTAGGACCCTGGCATAACTTAGGCGTTTTACCCGTCTTATTTGGAAATAACATTAAAATCATTCCTTGGTTATTGTTATTATCATTGATATTATTTTATTATTTCAAAATAGACAATTTTATCTCAAAATGGCGTAATAATGTTACATTATAAGGTGCAAAATCTATTAAAACAAGATGTTAAAGCAGACTTCACATGATCGTAAGCCCTGTGTGTGTGTGTGTGTGTGTGTGTCTGTCTGTCTGTGTGTGTGTGTGTGGCTGCAGTACCGTTTCTCGCCAGCAGATGTGGCTGTTGCCTCGTGTCTGACTCGTTCCAGTGAAACTAACGTCTTTCTGTGACTTCCTTCATGAGTTCATATCTCTCAATCGTGTCGAGCGCTGCAGTTTGTTTTTTTGTTTTTTGACTAACTGTCACGCATATAAAGACCAAATAATACAAGCAAATCAAAAAATGCAAAGTCGTTGGCGATGAAACGGAGGAGGGTGTTTTGCATCATGTCTGGTGGTGTCATGTAAACGGCTGCTGCAGCTTCTTAAACGGCTCAAGCAAATGAAGACTCATGTGAAATAAAGAAATTATATAACCCGGAACTGCCCAGTCCTCTTTACGGTCCTCGCACGTCATCGAAATCAAAGTTCACTGAAATGGAACTTTTTCAATTTAATTCCAGGGTCATGTGACCACACCTGTTCTTTTAAAAATGGCCAAAGAACTATAAAAGAGCTGGTTTAGGAAACAACCAGGGAATGAAAATTAGCAACAATTTTACACTTTTATCTGTTTTCGTTGTGGTGGTTGTGCTTCGGTGGAATATTGAGTCTTTTGTGGGTCGGGGGCTTTGGGGTTAACGGCATTTGGAATGTTGGCTATTTTCAACCCTGGCAGCGGGAAGGAGGGCAGGAACGGAGCTGCACGTCCTTTAATTTCCATCCAACCTACTTTGTCTCCTTCTATATTGGGTCCTGCAGCATCAGCCGGGCTCCCAGAGCGGTGGCATCTATTTACCTCCACCCAGGGCCCATCGCTGGCCTTTCTGGGCCTTTGGTACCACCCCCCAGGGGCAAGAGCAGCTTTGCCTGCTTTAATTTAACAACAAAGAGCTGCTATCTGCATATTTAAGTAGGCGTCACCCCGCACTTTTATTGCTTCCTGCCTTTAATATGTTTATTTCTATTCTTTAAATAATGTGGCTTTTAAATTTCCCTGGGCTGAACTTGTGGAGGCAGAAGGCGATTGTTCTTTTACTACAACCAACCACCAGGGGGGGCCATTCCAACAGGGTCCTCATCAGGAATCCAGGTTTTTGGGGGGTTTTTTCCCTGTTTCTGCGCTGGTTCGCTTCGCCAGGAAGGATGGATGGATGGATGGAGAGGCAGGCGGGGGGGAGAGCGGGAGCGGCTCGTAAATGGAGGAGCAGGAGGAGGAGGAGGAGGAGAGGGAAGATAAAGAGCCGGAGACGGAGCAGATGCGCTGGCAGGAGCAGAGCTCCGGCTTTCTCCCGCTGTCGCGTCCACGCGGAGGAAAACCCGGACGGGCGTGGGCAGCCTGGGCCCCCGCCACCAGGGAGCCTCTCATCCACATCCTGTCAGCTGGAGCTGGATGCTGGCTGCGTGGCTAACAGCGGGCTAACGGGAGGGGGAGGGTGTGTGTGAGGGGGGGGGGGAGGAGGAGGAGGAGGAGGAGGAGGAGGAGCTGTGGTGCTGAACTGGTGGGCTTCCTCCGCCTCGCAGACACATATTATTGACTTGCTAATTGGATGAGGCACTCGGAGGAGAGGATGCGGTGAGGAAGAGGAGCCGTTCTCCGGGGGAAGGAGCGCACGGATGCATCACTCGGGTCGCCTGCATCTGGATACCCGGCTGGGGTTTTTTTTTTTTTCATGTAAAATTCTGGGGGAACAACAACAGATGTTTTTCAGCATCTCTCAGTGACCCTCGCGCACATAATTGTGTGCGTGACATTGTCGGATGGAGGCTGCAGTTGCCAGACGCTTCGTGACAAGTGAATCATTTTCATTTGGATCTATGGTTGTTGTTTTTTTTTACACATTGTTCTTTCTCTCTCACCTGCTTTTCTCTCTCACACCGGATTCTTCCCCCCCTTTTTTTCCCTCTCCGCTGCCCTCAGCCTGGTTTGGTATGCCGTTGGATCCGAATTGGAGTCCGATGGGGATGAAAATCCTCCAATAAATCAAACACACGAGGAACTGTGTGATGGATGTTCCTAGAAAATGAAGGTATGGAAACACCACAGCAGGTTGGCGTTCATCCGCCGTGCGTTTTCAGCTGGGGGCAGTTAAAGAGGACGATCCACTGAATTTTCTAGACTGTTGCATAATTCCTGTCTGAAGTTATGGCATTGATATGGCAAAAAGGGGGTGTCTGGTGGGCTGCGTGTGCGCGCCAGCTTGGGAGGAAAGGAACAGGTTTGGAAGAGAAGGGGAGGTGTTGTGAATGAATCGGGGATGGAGAGCAGTAGTGGCGGCCTCCGGTGAGGAGGAGAAGTTGAAAAACGGAGTCTAGACTCCTTTTCTGACCTGTTAGCCTGAACTGCAAATTGCAGCCATGCTTGTTTTGAACAGGCGCGTGCACGAGGCCTGCTGAAGACCCAGCGGCTGTCTCTAACGCCGGCTTTTCTCTTTCTCCTCTGCCTCAGTCTTGTCCTGGTTGCCATGGCTGAGATCTCGAGGACCGGGTAGGTCACAGACCAGCAGCCCCTGCGCCCCGACGTCCCCTGTGCCAATGAGCAAGGCAGGCAACCCACAGAGACGCAACACCTACCTCATCTCTCTCACCCTGGTCAAGGTTGAGCCCGTTTCAGAGGATGTAGACGGACACCCAGAGGAGGCTCCCCCCGACGGGGAAGGGACCCCGAAGCGGGAGAAGGAGGAAAGACCTGAATACGCACAGGAGGTGAAGAGAAGAAGCACACAGGCAGATGGAGGAGAAGAAGAAGAAGATGCCGGGAGGTTGCAGGTCAGACATGGGAGCCCCGTCAAGAGGCCGGACACTCGCGGCCGTCAAAAAGACGAGGCGCCAGCCGGGAAAAGCAAAGACGCTCCGGCTGTACAGCCGCCCATTCGACAGACGGTCAAGGTGCACGGCCGGCCCACCTCCGAGGGAAGCGTGCGGCGGGAGGGCTCGCGCTCGGAGAGCCTTCGCCCCAGGACAGAGCTCTACCGGGAGCCCCCGGTGCTGTTCCTGAAGGCTGAGAACGGAGGGGAGAACAGCCGCTCCCGCTGCAGCCTCCCCTTCCCCATCCCGCCACAGGTGGCCCAGCGCCCGGAGGTCCCCATGAGGTCGCATTCCGGTGGGAGCTCGGTGGGCTGGAGGGACCTCAGAGAGACCAGCACCAGCCTGTATCAGTCCGCCAAGACCCTAGATCGCAGGGACAACCGCATGGGGGACCAGTCCCCCTCGATGGCAGCTACCACTCTGGGTCCCTACAGGGCGTCCTGGGCGGACAGCGACGGCCGGGGCACGCTCATCCGCCCGGGGCCTCCGGCCAGCGGAGGGTTCTCGGGCGTGATGGCCAGGGGCAGCCCTCAGGGGGACAGATTCAAGTCCTCCGCCTCCTACCCCGCGCCTCCCCAACGGGAAAGCTGCCGGTCGCTCCTCGGACAACAGCGACCTACATTCCGGCCCCGAGGACCTGAAAAGGGGGAAGGAGGCCCAGGACGGGACCGTGCAGAGGGCCCCCCCTCGGGACCGGAAGATGCTGAAGTTCATCAGTGGCATCTTTACCAAGAGCGCGGCGGCGCCTTTCGGCCAGCGCGGCGGCCTCAGCGTGTGCGGAGAGCGAGGAGGAGGGTAAGACCAGACGCGGCCTGGGATCCACCGCAGGCGTGACGGCGAGCGTTGTTCAGGATTTCCCTTTTACCTGCTTCTGGTTAGACGTTAAATTCATTCCTTGGTTTCAGTTTTGGGAGAATCCAAACACCAAGCCTTTTTGTTTGTGTAGGTATTTTAGCTCTTTTTAAATGAAAAAGGATGTTTTATCCTTGATTCTGGAGGCGAATCTTTAATTTATTTTGGCATTTGGGGACGACGTGTCACCAGATGAACTGAGAGATTCCTCATCGTTGACTGAAGGTGCCATTAAAGAAAGACGAACCATCCTCCCAGGGAGCGACAGTGGTCAAAGTTTGCTGCAAATCGGAACTAAAATCCCACCGACACGCGACAGGATGGCGAACTTTCTGAACACAGTGTGCTTAATCATGATTGGCCTGTTCTACACAATGTCACCTGTGTTATTGGAGTAAGCTCTGAATAATTTGTCAGTAGTAAGTGGGACATGAATAATTAAGGTTGTGGATACACAGAGCTGTGTTCATCAGTGGGGAGCAGGATGCTGCCCCTTCCTGCCATGTGCGTAGAGTTAATCAGCCTTTAACTGGACCCTATTCATTCATCCATACCATATCTCCTCTGTGCCCTCAAAGATAATTACTGATCCCTCCGTATTTGGACGCAAACGTCCTGTTGTATTTACTGCATCGCAGACGAGGCCGCTTTCTCGCTATCACCGGCGCGTGTGAGCGCGTTCACTTCTGATCAGGTGGTCGTGTCACGCCTCTGTATCCATGAGACCATTTATCGTATGGAGACAGACTGGAGGCTTCTGGAAAACGGAGTTGCCATGGCAACAGCAAGCCATGAGAGATGCTATTTGGTGTGCGGTGTGACGCGGTGGATAGAGGGCAGCGTTGGGGGTGGCGGTGGGGGTGGGGCAGGGGGATGGGGGTGTGGTTGCCCAGAGAAGGTGTTTGAAAGTTCAGTGTCCGCCCATTGGCTCCGCCCAAATATGACGTGACGTGTGCGCATGTGCATATCTGTCCTTCACAGCTCTGTGGGTGCACCCGTGTGTGTGTGTGTGTGAGTGTGTGTGTGCCCACGTTCCAGTCTGTTTTTAAGGGCTTATGATGAGTCTTTGTGGTGATGACTTCAATTAAGGATGAAACAAAAACAGACGATTTTAAGATCAGGAACAGACTCAGGTCTTGGTTAAGGCTGCGATTGTGACAAAAATAACCCGTAAAGATAGCTGAGCAAATGTGTGTGTGTGTGTTTCTATGATTTTCCATTCAAAGGGACACCTTTGCAATATTTCAGCCGAGCACAACCTAAAGGTGTGGCCCCAGCACATTGACCCTCAGCAAGTCTTTCAGTCCGTGGAAAAACAAATCTCTCTAGTGGAATTTATTGATGGAGAAATCATAAAAGACACCTTCTTGATCATCAAGAATGTCTCTCTTGACAGCAGTGACCGCTTTTGTCTTCTCCCAACAACACTCAGTTTATGCAAATCAACGAAAGTCTAATTTTAGAACATCGCTGCCAAATATAAGACACACTTGGTTGAATGACTCAGAGTAAACCCACACAGCCTGAACGCGTACGAATTTCTGTAAGAAGTAGGAAACGAGAGATTTTCACCTGCAAACGGCATTCACAAGTACAGCTTCTCTGAAACGGTTTTCCCATTTTTTGCTGTAAAAATCAGAGGAGGGGGAAACGCAGCATGGCAGGAGGGCCACAGCGAAAGCCCAGAGCTGTGGAGTGGCTGAGCGTGTCAGGGAGGGTTACGGCTCCGCTCAGCAGACACTTGACTGGATCAGTGGCTGGAATCTGCTGGAATCTAACCCTAACCCTCTCCGCAGCCACTGGGGGGGCAAACGGAGAACAGTGAAAGGAACAGACCAACAGTACGCGTGTTTTCATCTCTGATCTGCTTCTTGAGTGTACCTTTTTTTAAAATCTCTAAATCCATTTGGTTTTATTCCTTTATAGATTATCTACAATTTACTCATTTTAGTCGATCCAATTTTTTTTCCCACGCAAAACCCAAATGACTCCTGCAACGACTCCAGGCAAGGAGACTATTACCGTAGCTTAGCTTCGCCCAGCTCAAAGGGACATGCCGAGTCCAGAGATGGGACATTCCTGAGGACTGAACCCTGTTTTTCTCTGGTTTAACTGCTACCGTTTTGTCCTCAGCTGTTTGCACCAGCACCCAAGAATGGACCATGAGCCAGACGATCCAGGAGCTGCACCTGGTGAGAACAGCATCGCCGCTTAAACACTGCAAATTCAGGCTCTAATCGTCCGTGTTTGTTTTCCCGTCATGTGTTTTTGTCCCTTCAGGGTGTCCTGGGAGGTCGGTGCAGTGGAAAGTCCGCTCTGGTACACAGACATTTAACCGGAAGTTACTTGCAGCTGGAGAACACAGAGGGTCGGTGTCTGGGAGGCGTTTATCCGCAGGAGGAAAATAAAAAGCAGGGTTTACGATAACGCTGGTGTGTTTGCAGGGCGGCAGTATTTCAAGGACGTCTTGGTTGATGGACAGAGCCACCTGCTGATAATCAGAGAGGAGACAGAGCTCCCAGGAGCTCAGGTGCGTTGGGAGACTTCATGATGTCATTTAGGCCTCTTCATCTACCTGCTCCTCCTGAATGCTGAGCACTCCTCTCCTCTCCTCTCCTCCTCCTCCTCCTCCTCCTCCTGCCTCCAGTTTGCCAGTTGGGTGGATGCTGTCATCTTAGTCTTCAGTTTGGAAAACGAGGCCAGCTTCCAGGAAGTTTACAAACTCTACCACCAGCTCGCCGTGCACCGGCCCATCGCTGAGATACCTTTCGTCGTGGTCGGCACTCAGGGTCAGGCGCCCGCCGGGTTCGAGCGTCTGCCGACGCCCAACTCGGCTGCATTTGTGAGCTGTTGGTTGTGTCTCTAGACAAGATCAGCAGCACCAACCCCAGAGTCATCGATGACGCCCGGGCCAGGCAGCTGTGCTCGGATGTGCGTCGCTGCACCTACTACGAGACCTGCGCCACCTACGGGCTCAACGTGAACAGAGTCTTCAACGACGGTACGAGATCACCGAGGATGCTGCCCACGGTCGGGGGATGTGCACTGCTTTTATTTTATTTATTCTTCTTTTTTTTTTTTTTTAATTTTTTGACTCCACAGCTGCTCAGAAAATTATGACGGCGAAGAAACAAGCTGCTCTGCTGGCTTCCTGCAAATCTCTGCCCAACTCTCCCACACATTCGGGAGGCTCCACCCCAGTATCTGGTGTGTTCCCAGGGCAGGTAGGGCCGTTCCAGACCCTCGTCCCAACACTCTTCTTCTTCTTTTTTTGAAAGAACTCTCTTTCTCCTCGGCAGGCCAGTAACGGCGGTCAGAGCAGCGATTACTCTTCCTCGCTTCCCTCCACACCTGTGATCAGCCATAAAGACCTCAACAGAAGCAGTAAAGGGGAAAAACAGGACAGTGGCACACCTGGATCGGTCCGCAGCGCCACCCGGAGACGGGCCCCTAGATTTGCGGTAGCTACTCGTCTCCTCTCTTTCTCCGCCTAATCGCCCCTTCCTAAACGGGCTGACTTTGATGTGTCCAAAAGTCCAAAAAGTGCTTCATGCTTGATATATAGCTAAAAATAATCGGGAGCCATATTGGTAGCCGGGGAAGAAGAGTCACCCTCCAGTGAGCAACAGGTCGGGTTTATTCCGCAGTCTGGGTGATCGAGACGACCCGGAAGGCTGCTCTGTCGGCCCGGCGCACCACAAACTGTCCTCTGAAAGCTATAATCTCATTTTTGTGCCAAGGCATGCCGCCGCCCCATGAGGCGGTCTGACACACTCACGCTCGTCCCCGCAGGGCCGGAGGGGAAGCGACTCCAACAGAAGGAGCGCAGATTTCAAAGGCGACCTGGGCAGCGGACGCTCCATTCCCATTAAACAGGTAGGCCGGGCCCTCACACAGTGACCCTCTGCAGAGGACGTGGCACCAGCCTGCTCCGGCCAAGGTGTGAAGGCGGCGTGGCCGCGTGCAGCGATGCAACCTGGTGTTGGGAAGGATGCTGCTTTTTTGGCCGTCGTCACGGTGCCGAGAGGAGAGACTCCGGTTTTTCCATTAGATTTCACTCTTGGGTTTGTGTCGCTTCCGTCAGGGCATCTTGCTGAAGCGCAGCGGGAACTCGCTCAACAAAGAGTGGAAGAAGAAATACGTGACCCTCTCCAACGACGGCATTCTCTCCTATCACGCCAGCGTCAACGTGAGTCAGCGTGTCCACAGAAAGGCCAGAAAGACGGGACTCAAGGCTGGCTGGTGACAGCTGCTGTTTGGCTTGGCAGGACTACATGCTGAACGTCCCCGGGAAGGAGATGGATCTGCTCCGAGTGACCGTGAAGGTGCCGGGGAAACGTCCTCCTCGCGCCGTACCGCCCAGCGGCCTTCCAGGTGGACTCAACGGGAGGGTGAAGGATGCGCAAGGGCCAGAAGGTCTCAGCCCAGGTAGGAGGAGGTAGAATTTTAGACTGTCTGCTTTGGAAAAAGCAGGAGTGCAACCTTGGACATTTTCAGTCCCAGTAAGTGCCAGCAGCATTCTGCAAGTGGAGGAGATGGAAGGACTGGGTGGTCCGCTCCTCCTGAGGAGTAACAGAGGTGTCCAGCGGTGTCCCTCAACAGTGTCCAACCACGCTCAGAGTGTTGGTGAGTTGGAAAAAGTTACTCTCCAGGTCAAAATGTACTTGGTGAACACGTTCCCCAGGACCTGAGTTTGGATTTGGTCCCAATCGTTGGCAGACTCCGCCGTGGAGGGCGTGTCCAGCTCCTCCTCCACCAAAGACGTGGGCTCCTCGTCCCCGCTGACGGACCGAAAGAAGCACCGGAGGAAGAAGAGCGTGAACCAGAAAGGAGACGCAGCCAGCGGCCCAGCAGACGGTAAACATGGTTCATAATCAGTATTCAGGCAGGTGTCAGTGAAGCACACATACACACACACACACACACACACACACACACACACACACACACACACACACACACGCACGCACCTGGAATTGGTCTGGTATGAAATGCTAAATAAAATCTGTCACATTCTGTCATCATTTCTTCATTTTCTTTCCTTTTTCCCCCCCCAGCCAAGCGCAAAATGTGGAAACTTAAAAGCTTTGGTAGCCTAAGAAACGTAAGCAAGACAGGTAATTGTGATGTTTGCACACTGTGACAAGGACAAGAGGAGTCCTCAAGGATTCTCTCTGAACGGTTCCATTGGAACTAAATTACTGGCATTTTTTGCTCTTGATTATACTATACTATACTTACTGCAACCTTTTCACATCTTCGTCATGGAAATGCTCTCTTGTTTTCTGCTTTCTCCGTGTGATGTTCAGATGAGGAGAACTTTGACTTCCTCATCGTGTCGAGCAGCGGCCAGACTTGGCACTTTGAGGCCCAGAGTGTGGAGGAGAGGGACTCGTGGGTCCAGGCCATCGAGAGCCAGATCCTGGCCAGCCTGCAGCTGTGTGAGAGCAGCAAAAACAAGGTGAGACGCTGCTGCGCGGTGGTTGCACGGACTCTCGGCAGAAGAATTTTACACTTTCACAAGTTCTGTCCTTGATTTTTTTTTTCTGCTCAGCTGTTCTTCTGTGCAAACTCCTACGCGTTCACTCAAGTTGTTTTTTGTAAACAAAAGTGCTATTTAATGCTGTGAAATCCAAGTTCGGAGCTTCATTATTCACCTTTGAGAGTGGGTGCAGCCATATTTTCATGCTGTTTATTTGTTGCAGGAACTTTCATTTAAGCCCATTAAATTTGAGCTTTAAGTCCATTAAAGAACCCTGCGGCAGCTAATTTAATTGGCCATTACCAAAAGCACAAAACCCAAGGAATCCTAGGCAGGCCTGATGAGTGGCAGGCTTGTGTTTCTGAGAGGATTCTTTCAGTCTTTTCCTAAATTAAACTTTTCTATTAATTTTGTGTCCTAAACCATTTTTAAACGCTCTTAATAATGATCACATCCCTGGAATGCTGCTCTACTGGAAATCATTTCTTCGCGTGATGAGAAAACCTAGCAGAACTAATGAGGAAGCAGGGTTGGTGGTCTGGTGTGAACCTGTGTTTCCCTCAGGCTCGCAGGAACAGCCAGAGTGAAGCAGTGGCTCTGCAGGCCATCCGCAGCGCAAAGGGCAACAGCTTCTGCGTCGACTGCAGCGCTCCAAGTGAGCCGCCGCTTTTCACTTTTACTCCTGCATGTTCACATCAGCCACGTTTGTTTGCTGAACGCGCAATTAAGGCTTAACTGCTCGCATTTTCTCCAAGATCCAACCTGGGCGAGTCTGAACCTCGGCGCTCTCATATGCATCGAGTGTTCGGGGATCCACAGAAACCTGGGGACCCACCTGTCACGCGTCCGCTCCCTGGATCTTGACGATCTTCCTTGGGAGCTCACGCTGGTTCTACGCGCCATCGGCAACCACATGGTGAACAGCATATGGGAGGGCCGCACGCTGGGCCGCCGAAAACCCGCCCCTGATGCTCCGCGGTAAAAAGGAAAACCCCACACACTCTGGGGAAGTTTGGCTTGGCTCACCAACCACCTGTGCTGGATGTTTGCGTTTCCAGGGAGGATCGGGAGTCGTGGATCAGGGCCAAATATGAGCAAAAACTCTTCGTTGCGCCGCTGCCGCCTCCCACTCCTGGCGAGGGCCCCGACATCACGCTGTCCGGGCGTCTCCTCTTGGCGGTGATGGAGCGCAACCTTCCAAAGCTGTTGCTCCTCCTGGCTCACTGCACTAAGGAGGACATCAACGGGCCTCTGAGCCGGGCCCTCTCCGCCAGGTCGCTCTTTGCGCTGAGACTGCCAGGCTCCGCCCTGCACGCTGCCTGTCAGCAGGGCGATGTGGTGATGACCCAGCTCCTCCTGTGGGTACGTGAATTTTCCAACAGGTCTTCAGTAAACAGGCACCGCAGTGCAGAGGCCTTTGTTGAGTTGTGAATGTGGATTGGAAGGTACAAATGCGCATGAGCTTCCCAGCATAAGTAAAACAACCCCAAAACCTTGTCTCAGCCATATGGTCTGCACGTAAAATGCACCAGCAGCAGTTTGCACACAAGATTAGTGGACTTGTAACTATTAGCCAATGTTTACGATGACTTTAATGTGTTTTCTTTAGGAAAAAAATACTGAGAAGACAAAGATGGTAATCTCAGTGATACAGCAGATGACTCAGCTAGACTACGATGGATTATTTTTAGAAGCACTTAAACAAAGACAGTTGGAATCGTCCTATTTTATCACCCAATAAACCCGCTAATTCACCCCTGTTTTTGCCTCCTCAGTATGGCTGCGATGTTCGAGTTCGGGACGCTCAGGGCCAGACGGCGCTGGCTCTGGCCCGCGGCGCAGGGAGTCAGGAATGCGTGGACGTCCTGCTCCAGCACGGCTGCCCCAACGAGCCGGCCGCCGCGCTTTGTTTTGCGGGGGCCGCGTCGTCCGGCCTCACGGTCTCCAGCACGCTGAAGCTCTCGCACAAGAGCAGCAGCCCCAGCTTGACTTACAGCACTTCCAGAAGGGCCGTGTCCTAATTGGAAGGAAG
Source organism: Tetraodon nigroviridis (assembly GCA_000180735.1). NCBI lineage: Eukaryota > Metazoa > Chordata > Actinopteri > Tetraodontiformes > Tetraodontidae > Tetraodon > Tetraodon nigroviridis. The sequence continues at coordinate 21,180 of CAAE01015043.1, read as the reverse complement.
ACCGCGGGGCTGGCGCCCGCCTAACAGAACCAGCAGGACAGACGTTGCACTTCCTGAAACTTCTGCTTGTTTGAGTTGACCAAAAAAAAAAAAAAAGAAAGCAAGCGAGTTTTTGTAGAAAGAAAGAACATTACGGATTTGTAGGAATGTGTGGCGCTGTTTACCAGCTGGTGCGATGATTCCAGTTCGTCATGCCAGTATTCTCTAACCTGCCGTCAGGAACAGAAACGGAACCAAGGGTCTCCGAGCGCAGACTACAGACTCCTGTTCGAGGTCCCACGTATCTTTTTACCCCTTACAATTTTAATTCAAAGTGCATATCATACCGTATTATGTTCTTTTAGTGATAAATAATGTGTAAAAGGAAAAAAAGGAAAAAAAACACTTTATAGTGGCTATAAAGAGAGGCTGTTCCAAAAAAACCCTGTAGAGAATTCCATAGCTAAAAAACACATTATCATTCTATACATTTAAAAAGTGCATAATTTTAAAGATTGGTATTGTATGATTTGTACAGTCAGGTGTGTGTATACGACCCAGAATCACATGTTCACATCACAGAGTGCGTTTTTCTGTGCTACGCCGCTGTTGCAGACAACGCCTTGACTTTCTGACTGAATGTATTCAAAAAAAGAGGAAAAAATATCTGCTCAGAGTCCATGGTTTGAAGGACTAGTATGTTTTCACAGATTTCCACCCACATGGCTTTCTTTACCTATTCTAGCTGTGATATTGAAACGTGGGGAAGGTTCTCCGAGCCGCTTTGATTGTGTTAGCTGCAAACCAACACGAAGCAGAGGAATGTTCCGCTCCTGCAGTACTGTGCGTGTGTTTTGTGTCCGTCCAGAGATGCCGCTGTGTGATGTATAAGCATATCTCCATTCGTATTATTTGTATTCTCCTTTTTTTTTTTTAACTCAGGCATTAATTCATGGGACATTCATTATCAACACTGTGGCTATTGCCTGAAATACTGCGAGTTGTGTCTTTTTTCCCCCCCCACCCCAGACAGGTTCCTTGCAAAGCCCTTTGAGTTTTATCTGTCATAAAAAACACCCCCCAGCCCTAATGACATGAGAAAAACCGACTTTATTGAGTCTCAGGTCCACTTGAGATCTTCTGGATCAAACCAGTTTCCCGCCGGCTTCGACCTATTTACGGTGTTTCTAGGTCGAAGTCTTGGAGACGTTTTTCTTCCAAATTCCACAATAGATTAACTGGGATGGTGGTGTTATCCCAGAGATCCGAACCGCCGACACCGGTAAGTCGCAGCGGCTAGTCTGGGTTCTCCGGAGAGGTGGAGAGGTGCATCTCAGGAGGTATTTTTAACCCCTCGTCCCAAATACGATCTTGACATGGAGTAAGCAGGCCAGGCTCACCGGTTACCGTGCCGACAAAGAAATGACTCCCCGGGAACGGAGGGATGGGGGAGGGCTGGGAAATGTAGATCAGAGCAGCTGGCTGTTCGTGAACCGACGTGTTCAAGTAGCCACGTGCTGAGCGAAGGAGCAAATCTATGGAATTTAGCTGAGAAATGGGTTCGGGGCTCCTTAAACTAGGCAAAGATCCTACTGATGAACTCCAGGAAACGCTTGCCGTACTGATCTGGGTGGACTGTTGACCGTTCCGATCCGGCCTGCAACACACAGACGCCGACGGTTACGCCTCCCAAACCCGGCGGTAAAGATCTGACAGACGCTAAGCAGCCTGGCGTCTCACCCCATGTTTGACAGCCTTGGCGGCGTGAGCGGCCTTTTTCTTGGCGTCGTACTGCGTCAGCACGTCAATCAGGCCCAGGAAGTACACCTCCCTCCTGGGCGCACCTGCAGCCAGGCACAGCATCCATTAGTAGCCTAGCTGGAACTGAACACGTCGGAGGAAGGGTGTGTCAGGGCTCACCTTCAGCGCTCTGGACCGCATACACGTCCACGTAGGGGTCAAACTCCCCAGGACCCATGGGTTTGAAGGCGTTCATATAGCCACTGATTCCCTCCGGCGAGTTGGAGGCCGGCAGAGGAGGCGGGTCATTTTCATCCTGCTCTTCTTCCTCGTCTTCAGAGGTTGACTCCATCTCCTCCTCCTCTTTCTCTCTCTCGGCCCGCTCCACGTCGTGGATGCCCAGCAGCAGGCTGTAGTCCATGATCCTCATCCGAACCAAAAACTGAAAAACCAATACAACGAGGAGAAAAACCACGCCTGACTCAAGCCAAGACGACGTCCCTGCTTCTGCAACAGCGCGTCCCTACCTCGATATCTCTGCCCAGTTTATCCAGGATCTTCTCCTTCTCCTCCTCGCTCACGTAAACCTTCTGCATCTTATTGCGGAAGTCAGTGTCTTTGTACGTGGGGAGCTCCTTCACCTTTGAAAAGAGCGATCGTTCTTGGCTGAAGGAGTGAGCGTGACACCAGCGCGTAGCTCTCTGTTGCCGCTGGGTTTTCAGGATTTCCCGGCCCTCTCCTGGCTCTTCTTGATCCAGTATTGTCTAACCTTAATGTGCTACATCGCTGATGCTATTAGCTCCTTTTCAGAGTCGTGCAGTGTTCTTCAGAAAAGCCCTTTGTGTGGTGATAACACATCCCTTGAATGCCTGCCTGAAACACCTAAAAGCACAGCAGCCCTCCAAAGACAGTCCATTCAGAGGCTCAGAGGCCTCTTTCCTCCTTTGTGCTCTCCATGGTCCCACTTTACCTATAACCTACTTCTGCTCCTTGCAAACAGGACACAGACCAACTTGGGTCTGTTTGGGGTGCAAAATGTTTCCATTCGAGCTCACCTTCTCTTTAAAGCTTGCTTCACGAGACACCAGGGAGCCCTGAAGACCAAAACGGAGCGTGAAAGAATAGGAGCCGGCCTATGAGCCAGAAAGCTGGCTGGATTCCCACAGGGCTTACCTTCAGGTCGTACTTTCTGTGCACGTGCAGCCTGTGGCTGAACACGTTCCTCATGACTAGCAGGTCGGCGTCCTCGCTCTCCACCGTCACTCTGTACATGCCCAGGAACTGAGGGAGGAGCGTGTGGCCGTGGCAGGTGACGATGTGCTAGAAGACGAGGGCTAGACGGAATGCAGGTCTTCCAAGATCAAAGCCGAGGGGCTTTGATCATAAAGCAAACTACTAGGTTCATGTGTAACCTTGTATTCCTACTGCAGAGTAGGAATAAACTAAACGACCTCCATTAAAAGAAGACAGCTTAGATTTCTGTCTCCCGCTGGTGGTGGGAGCAGCTACGTTATAGACGTTCAGTTTTAATCCAACTAAAATGTACACGTTCATAAATAAATGTTTCTTTTTTTTTCTAGATTTCTGCTGGCCCATCAAGAATGTAGATTATTCTTGATTGCCATTCTTCAAGTGGACTTCCCTGCCGTTCTGTTCATATAAACAAGGCTTTAAAACAAGCAATTTTGTCATTTTCCATCACAAATTTCAGCCTTATAGTGCAGCATCGTAACCATGGCGACCAGGCTCTTTCACAAATCGTTTTCATCCAATAAACGGCTGCTGTTTAAAGATTCATTCCAGTAAAGGTGTTTTAAGGCCAAAATGCAGGAATTGTTATAATTTGTGGCTCTACTTTCTAAAAAGGTCAGTTTGCCTCACTGGAGGTGAACTACCGGAAAGACAAGCGTGTGTATTTTTCAGGTTTCCCGTATTTGTTTCAAGTCACGAATGAAATATAAACGCGCTTTAAACGAGTGCAGAAGAGAAGCTGGCCAACGCGGACAACAGAGGGTTTCCATGGCAACCAGGGTTATCTCCCCAGTGATTACAAACGCTAGGGACATTCACGGATCAGGGGCTTTGTCTCCTCGGTGACGTCCCCGTCTCGGTCCTACCTGGTGATACTCGGACAAGATGTTGTGCATTTCCACCACCTCCTCGCTGGAGATTTCCTTCACGACCAGCGTGCGGTCGTACGACGCCAGCAGCAGCCCCTCACACACACCGTCCTCGTTTTTGACTGGAGGACTGCGCGCCAGAGAAACCTGTCAGTTCGAGAAGAGACCTTTGACCCCTTGAGGCAAAGCCGGTGATTTTTGCTGCAACGTTAGGGTCAGGGACCTGAACAAGGCCAGAGGAGGACTCGGAAAGCAGCCCCTGCTCTTTCATGGTCAGGTTCTCAGACACACCAAAGGTTTGCAATGCAAACGTGCAAACGTGTCCTCTGCAGGGCAAATGATGGCGCTTTCCGCCACCTGGCGCATGCAAAATATCTTGCTAATGAAGGCAAATGTCGGCGGCGGCTCGCACACACGTCGGGAAAAGGTCGAAAGCCTGGAGAACCGTCGGATCGGGAGGCCGCAGTCGTACCTGGTAATCCTGGTCCTCGATTCCAAATCTCTCCCGCAGGTTCCTGAACACTTGAGGGCAGTACTCCTTGAATTTGAACTGTCCTGGAAGGTTCTCTCTGAGGAACAGACGGTATTTTGTTGGATTTCACCCTCTCGTCAGGTTTAATGTGACATTTTCCTTCACAGTGTGTGTGTGTGTGAGGAATAGTGTGGTTAGTCCAGCTGCCTGGGCCATCATCCTTTTTCATATCAAAATAAACAACAGTTCCCCATAGCAACAGCACTCTGACTTGGAGCTTAGTCTTCCTGGCACCTCTTTATGAGTCTTTTCATGGCCTGGATTCCTCAGTGGATTAAAGGATTTTTGAAATCCACTCAAGTTTTTGTGATTCCATCCGAACAAAGATCGAACACAAAGCTCAATTATCACAAATTAGTTTGTTATAGCTATTTCCCCCTTGAATTAATCTCTTTCTTTATCAGTTGTACTCCCTCATTAAATAACATTTCTTTTAAATCTTTAAAGATAATCTGCAGGTAATGCTGAGAAACTTTTATTTCTTTTCTTTATGTGGTGCTTGATTTTATTCCAAGTAATTGCTGTCAATCTGGACGATTTCAGGCTTTTGTTCGGCTGGAAAGAGAAGCCCTCTGTGAAGGAGGCTGCCATTACTGATAAGCACATGCAGGGAGACGGATCACAGGAGCCACAGAAATGGATGAAACCCGGAGGAGGAGCAGAACGCGGGTCTCTGAGAGCCGGTGCAGCGAGCAGAGAGGAGCCGCTTACTTGTTGAAGAGGTGGTTGTTCACTTTGATCTTGGTGCTGGCTTTGAAATCGTCTGGCAGCAGCATGACAGGTACAGGCACCTGGCCCAGGTCATTAATCTACACAGGATCAGTGAGGGAAAATGAATTCACACACACACACACACACACACACAGACACACACACTCTTGCTAAGGTTTACACTGCAAGGGACAAATAAAAATGGTAAATGTTTAAAACCTACTCTAGCAACTTTTTAAAAACATGTTTAAACAATATATAAATGTAAATAGTGTGTATGTATTTGTGTGTGTGTGTGTGTGTGTGTGTGTGTGTGTGTGTGTGTGTGTGTGTGTGTGTGTGTGTGCGCGCTCACACATAGTGTAAACACTTAGTTGCTTTACTTGGGGGTGTGTGTATCTGGTGATGTTCGCTCCATGAAATTTATTTAATGTCTAATTTACCCTTTTGATAGAGGTATGCTCTTTGCAGATTTATAAAAGTATAATTGAGATTGTAAACACACACGCACACGCACGCACACGCTCTTACCTTGTGATTGACTCCCCACATCAGGACGCTCAGCACCGGGTCGCTGGCGCGGAAAACCTCCACGTTCTGCTGCACAAAGTGTTTCTTTTTCGTCTTTCTCTTGGCCGCCAGGGTGGAGGTGATGCCGGGAGAAGACATGGTGCCTCGGGGCCCGGCCCTGCGCCTCTCCGTCCTCTTATGTAAAGCAGCCAGGGGTGAGTTGCTGAGCCGGCCGGCGTTAACGCCTCCCGCTCCGGACGCACAGCCGCAGGTGCAGGGAAACTTTCCGGTATGTATTTGATTTGACTTCACTTGCTGCCACTTGTGGTCTATATTTTGACTAATTATGACTTTATTGGTAGTGCTGACCGCGCATATGCTGAAAAACTTGCATGTTGATTTAATTGAAGATTAAATGGCTGGTAGTCTGCTGTTGTCTATGGCGACATCTAGCGGTGAAAATACAAAGCGCTCGTTTAAGATATATAAAATTTAACACCGATATTTAAGGTTTTTCCCCCCTATATTATTGTTAAAAAGGTTAACATTATTTTTTTTTTAGTCAACATTCAACTATTGTTGAATGTTGACTTTTTCTTTAGAGTAGGATAATGAGCACAAACCCTTTTGAAGATATATTTTTTTACGGTAGCTGTTAAAAAAATTATCTACCTATTACATTTATTCAGCATTTGTCTGACAAAACCTGTTGTTGACTTTTTTAGAAGCATTACAGAGTTTTCTGCATCCATGTATTTGCGCACAGTGACCTTAAGATCCGTAATAAAACCATTAAAGAAAGAAAAATCAACACACAGTCATTGCTTAACAGGCAAATTTAATTAAAGGTAAAATAAGGGAGAAAATACACTAACTCTACCTTAAAATTTCAGGATTTATATGTCAGGTCACATTACTTATGAGCATTGCTGTTAAGATAAATAGAATCATATTGGAGATATTATAAATAAGATTAGAAATATTACAGTAAATAAAAGATTAGAATTTGGAGTAACTTAAAATACTTAACAAAAAAAGATTACATATCATACATTGATACAACACCAACTGCAAAAAATTACATAAAATTAGTGTATTTTGCCGTGTTAAAGTGACTTACTAAATGACATTTGCTGGGGTGCTTCTATAGAAGTTTGCTTTAGTGGATCTGATCCCAAATTTCAGCAGAGGGCGCAACTGATCCAAAAGTTCCACCTGGTGTCAGAGCAGGTCCTCCCTGACGCCTCAGCTGAGCTCCTGCCGCGGTCTTCATCCTCGACTCCTCTCTGGAGAGTCCCCGATTGGTTGTGTGTGCTTCTAACAGGCCAGGCTCCCCTTCTCACCGGTGTCTGATGAGACCCGCAGGCCGTTCTGATCCACACACCAGCACTGGCCGCGTCGCCTCCCTCGAGACGACCAGCACTGCACCGAGGGGCAAAAACACAGCCTTGGTTGGTTTTTTTTGGCGTTAATACACATGTTAAGTTGTGAGCTACACAGACTGAGAGTCTGTGGACCGTTGTGTGATTGATCGGTTTGGGGGGAGGTCTTGCCTGTTTCTTCCTGAAGAAACCTCGCCTGCTCACAGTTGGGCATGTAGATGTCGTGTTGGGAGTCAAATAGAATGGGCGTCGAGACCTTTGATGAGGGTTGTTAGCAGTCTCCGACACGGACCCTGTCAGAGGAGACGCAGGCCATCAGCTGTGGTTAACCAGAGAGACGTTTGGCTTGCTGCAGAAAGAAAGTTCTACCTTATTTGGATCCTCCGTCAGTGCTGGATCTAAGGTCAAATAAGGACATTGATGTTGGCATCAAACATTTATCAACGGCGAGGATTTTTCCACTGCTCACTTCAGCGACAGCGTCTGGTGATGCTAAAGGCACTGAACTGTGACAAGCTCAAAGGAGGACGCTCACCCATTTGTCTGCGAAGCCTTTCTGCATGTGGATATTAAACAAAGGAAGCTCTTACCTGCCAAGTGAGCGTTGGCAGTCGGGCCGATGCTGCTGGCGTTGCTGCAGACTCCCCTGCCTTCCAGCAAGGCTCGCAGGGGCCTCGGCTCACCCGGCGGCGGCGTGCACCTGAGCCCCAGGGCACAGCTGAGGGTGTAGACGCCACACTGTCCTCCAATGCCCGGAGTGGTGCCGTTCAAGAGCTCAGGCGCCTCAGTCTGCATGGCCTTCGGTTTACAGGTGGGACACCCTCTGGATGGCGTGGTCAGCGGCACCGGGCCCGACCCAGCCAGCTGCAGGAGGAGCAGCACCAGGACGTTGATGCTCAGGAGCATGTCACACTGGAGGTCCGGGACGACTTAATTCCCCCGAAGGACTTGTGCACTTAGCAGGGGATGCAGTTTGTCTGCGTCAAACGGCGGACAGTAATTCCCACAAGCCAAGGCAAAGTGATAATGAGGCTGAGAGACACGGCTGGCAGCAGCTTTTAAAGAGCCCTAACCAGTGGGGAAAGGTACGGTGGGGCACGTGATGGAGAATGTTACTTTTCTCTTTCATTACCACACAGCTGAGCACACCCCATTCATCCTCGCATCTGACACAAACACACACGCATGCTCATGCCATTCGTTTTCGGTCATTTTGCAGAGCTGGAGCGATTTCTCCAGGAACATAAATCATGCATGATTACTGTCTGCGTTCCTTCATCTTTCTGCTTTTCGCCCACAGGATTTTCCTTTTTTATTTAGGTGATGTTTTGTGTAAGCAACCAATCATGACTCAAAAAATACGACCACTGTTCATCGTCAGTTTGAATACTGTCGGCCCCTCGTTGCCGCATCTGAAAATAAAAAAGCACTTTATAAAATATTAGAGAAAAGTAGATCCATCAGCAGTACTAGAATCTAACAATACACTTTATTTACTGTGGGTTTTAAAGTCATAACTTACAGTTTATGGCAGAGTTAAGAGGTTTTTTTTGCTTTATCCATGTTTGTTTTGGGTTTCAGATTTTTTTTATTATTATTATTGAATTAGCAACCATTAAACAAATGTTTCCTTTCAGATCGTGTTTACAGGGAATATGACTGCGGGGCCAAACATTCAGGGGATGACAATGAGTGGAAGGAGTGCCACTCAAGGTTGGATGACTAAGGCTGGAATAGCCACAGGCAGAAAGTTCCACCCTGTAAATTCCATTGTCCATGAGTCATAAACAGATTAAAGTGGAAGATATGACCTTAGACGGGTCTGGTCATTTTATAACTTTATTTATGCCGTGTTTGTGATTAGTTGATTCAATTTTATTGAGAATTTTTCTTAAAATGTCCAGATGAATGTTGCCAATACTTTATGCCCTAAAAATACTTTATGCCTTAAAAAGGACAGGACTTTGTGGGAGAGATTTTAAATGTATTATACTGAAGTGAACAAAATAATTTTTGCAGATGTTGGAGACCATGCAAACTTCACCATGATGGCCCTCAGCTGGAACTGAACCTTGCAACAAGGACTGTGCTAACCACCAATTGAAGAATCAGTCTGACAACATTGGTATTAAAAACAGATTCAATATGACTTTTGACAGGCGAAAAACACTGACTAACAAAATGACCGTCCTAAAGTGCTGAGAGACGAAAAGATAAAAACAATTCAATGACGCTTGTAAATGCCTGTCATGCAAACATGAATTTTCCAGGAAATTTGGTAAAACAAAATAACAAAAATAATGCCAAACAAAAAAAATATATACATATAATTGGAGCAAAAACTTTAACTTTTTGCAGTTTTCTGTAAAATTCGCACTGCACATCTCACCAGCACACCTACAGCGGCACTGCAGCAGTTAATGACGTCATTTGCGTTCTGTGTTGTGATTGGTCGCATGGGGCGGGACTTCCGGCAGTACAGATCGGACGCAAAGTGACAGACTTTGAACTCGTTAAAGCTTGAAGAAAAACCAAAGGACGACGCGATACAAGTTTCGAAACAGTAAGGAACCCATCCGAGCCAGAACGTTTAAAAACAGTCTGTAGATACACCGGGCTAAAATTGCGTTTACGCGACGTCGTTAGCCCATATAACACGACAATGACGGCTAGCATAAAGCTAGCTAGCCGGCCCGCCGTAGTTTAGGAAACACGGTGCTGCGTT